>JAEAOA010001901.1:1855000-1917500 GCA_016746295.1 Potamilus streckersoni | reverse complement strand
CGGATAATAGGTTCCAATGTGGTATTATGTAATGTATTGTTCAATGTTTGTAAAGAAATCACTTGGATTTCACGTCTAATACCCATATAACCCGCCCTTGAACTCGATTGGGGGGTTAGGGTATTGTATAAGTCTTTAATGTATGTGCCCTTTCTTGCCTCGAAACTCGAATGAGGAAGAGACGGGCATTGTATATGTTTTGTTTTTTTGTATATAAAAATATTTTAAAGATACAAATACATTAGTAATAATAAATGGAATTTCAAGATATTACATCTATCATCACAGAAATATCAAATTTAAGAAATCAAGGAATCGTACTTTCTGAATTTTTGAATGAAGACAGACTTTTGAATGAATTTGAACAAATTGATATACAATTGAAACGTGGAAGATATGTTCTACCTAAAATGTATTCACTGATAAAAAGAATCCAAAAAGCGGTTAATGCTTCTTTGTATAACAATGATATTAATTTATTCATTCGGCTATTTAGTATAGTTGAAGCCATTAGAAAGAAACTCGGGGAACAGTACCAAGTTCGGTCAGAGATTGCTTTGAAAGTGAAATCTATAAGACGTTTGATTGATGCAAGCATTGAAACCGACAATTGAAAAATCGTTAGCATTTCCAATAATGACATCAGAAGCATTAACTACCAGACTAGCCCGTGAGAGGTTAGCATTACTGAAAAAGTTTATACCAATTCGAGATAACGTGCGAGATAAACTACAACTTAGACAGCAAGCGCAGACTGACTTTTCTATTGGAAGCGAACAACTTTTTGCCCCTGTAACTAAAGCCACTAAAGATATGAAACTTGCAACAGAACGTGCTATATACGGCGACATCCCTAAAGAGGGAGCAGTACCTATTATTGATGTATTAGGAAAGATTGCTACAGAAACTGAAAAAACTCACGAGGGAATAAAACAGCTTTCAGGTGAGTTACAAACTCAGCGAGAAATACAACAAATGGGTAATATTGATACTGATGATAACCCCGTTGAAGATGCTAGTGTTTCCACTAAAAAAAGTGTTCCTTTTAACGAGAAATTCACCGATGAAGCTATAGAAGAAATCAGACGAATTCAATTGCTGAAACTTGAAGACTATGCGTCATTTGGTGACTTCGCTATAAAAAGTTATTATAACAGAAGGGAATTTTTAAAAGACGAGTATAAAAAAAACACAATAAACAAAGATCAATGGGTGGATTGGATATATAAAATTAATAAAGAAATCACCGGAAATTTAAATAAGAGTGACTTGAATTACCTAGCTTTTCAAATGGGAGTTAATAAGTATGGTTTAGAACAACAACAACAACAACAACAACGAAAAGAACAACAAAAAGGTCGAGGTCGAGGTCGAGGTCGAGGTCGAGGTCGAGGTCGAGGTCGACAATCTCCAGAAATTCAAAACGTTTCCGAACCAGAAAGTTCTTCAGGAGAGGGTTATGGAAGTTCTCATCATGATTCTCATATGTGTCCTAGTAATATCATTAATGATATATCACGACTTGAGGTTCTTATGGGAGGTAAGCGAGCTGGAAATAACTCAGTCGAAATAACTAATGAAGCATTTGATATTTGCAGACGATTATTCCAAGGTGGGATAATTGATATTCATACGTATCGAGAACTCTTGGATGAGTTAATGGACGGAATTCCGGGGGAATTTAGCGATTGAAATTGTATTTAGAAATTACAAAGTCATTTCAAATAAGATGATAGTACACTATAATCACAATAAACCAACAAACGTGTATGTAGTGAACTCAAGATTGCCCGTTTATAAGGCATACTATGGAGACGGCCTTGGAAATATCATGGCTGGTTTATTCACAAGAATAGCCCCAAAAGTAGCACCAATTGCTAAACAATTAGCGATGAAAGCCATTGATGTTATTCGTAATAAGGGAATTAACGCTGTTGGAGATCTTGCAGGAACGGCCTTTTCTACCGCAAAGAATAGAATAACGTCATTGGTGAAATCTAGATTCGGACGAAAACCACCACCACCGCTACCTTCAACAACAATGATGCCTGCAAATGTCAGTAAAGTGATAAATAACGCAGTGGAACAAAAACTAGCATCATTAGCAATGACTTCACCAGATAGTAGTAATATTGCAAGTATGATAGCGGGAAGCGGTCTTGGAGGAAATCGAAAAAGAAAATGATTTAGAAAAACGATACGTTTTAGTATAAATGGCATTTAAAAAAATTGCTGATCCAGCGTTTGATATGGCGGCACCGGTGAATAAAGATGATTCTAAAATTAACTATCAGTATTATGCCTATCCTGCAAGAGAGCCTAATCAAAAGGGGAGAGTTGAACTTCAAGTTCAAGATACAAGTAGATACTTTTTGCCGTGTGAGGCGTTTATTGAAGTAGAAGGAAAACTTGTAACAGATGTTGCAGCTGATACACCATATGGGAATGACCAAAATATCCGAGTTGGTTTCGTAAATAATGGCATTATGGCGCTATTTAACAGTGCAAGATATATCATTGATGGAAAAGAAATTGAATCAATAGAACAAGATGTTGATATTGCAACAACAATAATCGGACTTGCGAGATATTCTGATGATTATACAAGGTCGGCTGGTCCGTCTATGATGTTTGCTAAGGATACTTCTGATCATGCTGACCATATTCAGTTTATTAAAGTACTAACTGCGGTAAATACTGCAGAAGCTAATCAACAACTCGATGCTAATCTAGACCGTGAAGATAGACCAGCCGCTGCTGGATTCGACATTTTAAAAAGGGTTAATGATAATTTCAATCTAGGATTTGCAACACGAAAAGGAGCATTAAAAGGACAACATCGACGATTTTCATGTGCAATTCCGTTACATCATATATTCGGATTCTGTAGAAATGTCAGAAAAGTCATCTATGGAGCAAAGCATACGGTTGTGTTAGTGCGAAAAGAAAATGACAATGATGCAATTTGGCATGATGATGGTGTTGCTGATGATGGTAAAGTCATTTTAAGTAAATTGACTTTATGGATGCCCGTCTTGACACCAGCAGTTACAATAGAGCAACAATTACTATCGTTTATGGACACAGGTGGAAAATCATTGCTAAGTTGGCTAACAACAACGACTGATACGAAGCAGGATAATGTAAATGGCACATTTACATGGCACTTAGCATCAAAACAAGGTGTTTCAGCTCCACGTCATATCTTTATAGCGTTACAGGATGCAAATCGAGTGGGTCGTCAATTATCTAGTCATATGATATTTGATCAATTAGGAGTAAGTGAAGTTTCGTTGAGAATAAACGGACAACAAGAGCCAGCAGAGATTGTACATCTTAATTATGAAAACAACTACATAGCTCGTGTATATCATAGAATATTGTCGTATATGGGTCGTGATCAAAATGTTGATACTGGTTTGCAAATATCGCAAATTGATTTTGAAAAACACTATCCGATTTATTACTTTTCATTGGAACATCTTGACATGATGAGACAATCTGTTGTTGATATATACTTCCAAGCTCGGGTACAACGCCCTGCTGGTATAGCCGATTATAGAGCAGTTGCTGTCATTCTCAGTGATAAATCAATGTTGTTAGAAGGAGTTGGCGGACGAATGAGACTTATTGATGCACCAGTGGAAAACATGTAGTTAGGATTTTCACAATAAGATCAATTGAAAGTGTAAATTACATTTTAGAATAGAATGACATATAGTATTGTTAATGTCCAGTTGACTGATGGTCAGGTCAAGAAATTGAAATCAAAGTCGGCTAAAGAATGTGGAACTACAATAACGCTGAAACCCACTCAAATGTCCGGTGGTGCACATAAATTATCACTGACAGATCGTCAAATAAAACATTTCAATGATGCGCTAAAGAACAAACGAGGAGTTCAAATTGATTTTTCGAAAGCAGCTATCGCCAGTATGATAAAATCGGGTGGAATATTCCCGCTGTTAGCTGCTATTCCAGCATTGATTGCAGCGGCTGCCCCAGCGGTTGCGAAGGCGGCAGCGTTAGGAGCCGTTGGTACTGCTGCAGGAATGGCCCTGAAAAAAGCTACTGGGAAAGGCTATAAAAAAAAAGGAAAGGGTCTAAGACTACCAGGAACTCCACACAATTGGTACAAGGGCACGGGCCTAAGAATACCAGGAACGGCTTATTAGTGGAAAAATCCCTAGGATTTTCACCAATGTCCAATTTTGATTTAATTGATGCTGTAAAATCATTATCAATAAAAAACTTTAGAGGAGTTTTCATGAGAGATCAATTACCGTCAAAACCAATGAAAAATGAAACGGGTATTATCAATCTCGATAACAGCAGCGGAAAAGGAACTCATTGGGTCGCATATGCAATTGATCCACGTGGAATTGTCTATTTTGATTCATATGGATTAGCTCCACCAAAAGAATTCATGCGATATGTATCCACAATAACAAAGTCATCTCCAATTTTTTATTCCACGCTACCAACACAACAGTTAAATGATCCACCGATATGCGGTCGTGAAGTATTAAATGTCCTTGCAGAGATATCTAAATTTCCAAGAAAACCACCACAAGTTGTTGTTAATGAATATACTAGCAGGCAATGGCAAAAACGATAGCGTTATGATTTAGAAAAACGTAGCGTTTTCGTATAATGATTGATATTTGGGGACGACCTTTATCAGAATCAAAAAAAACAGAAACCGATAGCAAATTCGCTGTCGAAAGTGTAAAAAAAATAATCGAAGATGAAATCGCCGAGACATTAAATTTGTCAAGTGTAGATCCTGGGGAAATAGTTGTATTTCAAGATCGCCAGGGCAAATTGAAATCTAGTAATGTTTCATTGGATGATGTCTTAATACGAAGACGTGACGTCGTTGAAGATACAATAGTGTTATATTCAAATGATGGAAAACTCAAACCAGGTGTATTTGTTTCTACAATCACAGATGCATTAAAAAATTTAAATGAAGAACTTGAAAAACATATAACAACATATACTTCCCTTCGTAGAAATATTATCAATAAATTCTTTGGAACACCAGCGGTAACCTCTCCATCTCTCGCTGAAATTAAATCCAATTTTGATGAAATTAAAGCTAGTATTAAAAATATTAATGATGCTGGATTTAGTATTATTAGAGATAGCATTAATAGTATTAAAAAATCTATCGAGGATATTACAAAATTTAAAACAGACAATCTTCCGCTACTTGAAAGAATAAAGATTCCTCATGAGAGAAATATCATAAATATGATATACACAGTTCTCTCTGGATCATTAGATTGGGAACCTAAAAAGAATACAGTAACCCTCACTGTGTCAAACAAGGGTATTTATCGATTAACAATAGTGTCACTGAATCAGTTTAATATATCATCATCGACTTCATATGGATACAACAACGTGATTTCAACGACTATTGACGTGGGTGAATACAAACGGTTTACAATAACAAGCACTGATCCTAATTTAAATAAGACATCATTTGTATGGTACATGGAGTTTGTAGCTGATCTAAATTAGAATTTTTAACAATTAAAAACCACTTGAGGTTTTAAAATAATATGATTCCATCATCGCAATATCGCTATGATACCGTCAAAGACTTCTTAACAAAACTCAAAACACTCATTGATGAATATGAAATAAAAATTAAAAAGTATCGCAGGAGAATTACCGCAATTGATGTTACAGTATACTCGGTATCTGGTATAATGGCCGGTGCTGGTATTATACTATCTTCAGTAACAATGGTAGCTCCGATTGCTGTCCCAATTGCTATTTCCGCGGTGACAACATTTGCTGGACTTGCAAATGCTATTACTAAAAAAATATCCTCGTGTTCTCAAGAAAAACTTAACGACTATATAGTAAAACATCAAGCAGTATCTAACGGTTACTCACAATTATCCTCGTTGATGTCATCATCGATTGATGATACGATAATTACCGAAGACGAATTCTCCGCGATGATACGTATTTATGATACTACGATTAAAAACGCTAGCGTTTTTTCATCTATTGCAAAATTAGACATTGTAAATAATAATAATGTCGCAAGAGATTCAACTACTTCAGCGGATAGCAGAAAATACCACTCCGCGGAAAACAAGCATGATATCAATATCGTCAACAAACCCTAAATTCAGTGTGAATTTTCCCTCGCCTGTTTCAGTAAAGGAAATCGCGTTGGCAAAATTACGAGTGTATCATAGTTGGCCTAATATCAGATCGGTTCCATTTGGCGGTCAGAGACCTAATAATTCTCTGGTGTTTGCATATAGGAATAAAAAAGATGACACTCCAGATTGGATCGTTGTTTCAATACCAACTGGATCCTATCAAATTGAGCAAATTAATAATGAATTACAACGTAGAATAAAATCCATTACTAAAAAAGAATCAAAAATTGCGATAACAGTTCATGAACCAACACTGTCATCTACAATTGAAATAGGCTCTCCTGGGTATGTTGTAGATATTTATAACAGTTCAATAAGAACAGTATTAGGATGGCCCGAAGATCCACCTAGAAGTGCTGGTAATTCCACGCCCGAGCCTGTAAAATCTGATTATGTCACTGATGAAATAGGACCTGACAATCCATCACGAACATATGATAATTTCGAAGAATTAGATTTAACAAAAGTTTACAGAAAAAAAATATCTGAAACAGAGACGAGCTATGCTTTTGGAGGTAGTCGTCGTCGTCCTATTGATTTTGAAAAGAAAGGTTATACTGTTGCGCAAGTAAGCGTAGATAGTAAATTTTTTCCCACCTTTGACCTTTCTTTTCTCTACATGAACAAAGATTTTTATTTGTTGCTACACTCGTTGAGATCCGGTCTTCTTACAAAAGATGAGTTTACCAGTGTGGTCGCGGCAGCCAACAGAATCATCAGCGACATGGAAAAATATAGATTAAGACTTATCAGTGTTTTTACTGATGAAAATTCTCCAATATATCGAACAATTGAAGCTGGACGTTATAGGGGCGGCCTAGCAGGTAATCCAAATTATGTACTTACAGGATATAACGCACCTGAACTAAAAAATCTACTCAATATCGTCATCGACGAAGGATTTAATAAAATCTATCAATCATGGAAAGATAGCCAGCCGAAGCCTATTATCCTCACTCATAATAATTCTCCCGACGGCGACGGTAGACATATCGCACCGAACAATGTGGATATTTCATCGGTGATCGCACTTAATTTAACGTGTGATGTAATCGAAGGAAGTTATCAAATTAATATGGAACAATCAAATCAAGCCCGACAGGGTTACATTCTTTATTCATTTTCACCAACAACACCCCCCGGATTTTTAATTGTTGAGAATCCGACTAATCCAGTCTATATGCAATGTCAAAATGATTCACTAACCAGAATTAATTTTACACTCACCGATCAGTCAAATAATTTAATTGATCTACGTGGTGAAGTATTATCGATTAGTCTGTTTGTGAAAAGCTAACAAATATTGGTTAAATAATTTGTATTAATCAGCAGCAGAGAGGGTGAAATGACAACATATTTGCGACCGTAGATGGCAGCAATTTGAGTGTGGTTATGACAATGTATTTGCGACAAAATCGCTAAGATGGGGTCTTTATTTTTTTTTTGGTTGAAATATGAGATTTCGTAGGAAGGTTCCATTGGCATTCTGAGGCTTTAATCGATTCTGTCGCAAAAATTTGTAGACGTAGATGGCAGCAATTTGAGTGTGGTTATGACAATGTATTTGCGACAAAATCGCTAAGATGGGACCTTTAATTTTTTTTTGGTTAAAATATGAGATTTCGTAGGAAGGCTCCATTGGCATTCTGAGGCTTTAATCGATTTTGTCGCAAATATATTGTTGTAGGGTTCACCCTCTCTGCTGCTAAGCAGCAAATAAAAGGGACTGGTTCTGCTCTGGAAAAGACTTTTTCAAGCAGGACGAGTATGACAGTTTCCAACACCTTTACTCGAAAGGTAAAATTATTCAGAAATTAGACTAACTGAATTGGGGGGGGGCCTCGAGTGGCCGAGTGGTCTAAAGCGCTGTCCGTTCCGGATCACTGCCATCTCACCTCTGTCTGCGTGGGTTCGAGTCTAGGATTCGGCAAATGTGGATATGTGAGAAAGCTTGCCAGTAGCTTCTCATGGGTCGGTGGTTCTTTCCGGTGATTTCCCGGTTTCTTCCTCCACCATTAATACTGGCCGCCATGTATAGCCTATCTTGTGATGAAAAATGGCGTTAAACCCCACAACAACCAACAACCAACCAACTGAATTGGGCAAATTTACTGACAAAGTGTAGGTATTTGCCTTTCCCAGATGCTCAGAGAGATTTTGAACGCCAATATCAAGTGGGCAACATGATTTTAATTTTCTCTAATCTCACAATGCCCAATCAAGTAGGTGAGAGAACAGAAAATAGTTTTGCTTTGGAATGGACTTTTTAAGCTGATGAGAAGGTTAATAACGGTCTTCATTAACATACTTAAAGCTGGAAACTCAACTCAGTCCGACGTTTATTATTTTTGCTTTTCAGATTCATAGACAAATTCAGAATGTCATTATTATGCGGAGAGAACATGAACCAGTCTTACAGTTCCCTTTTAAGTGGCCGATCATATAAGATCGGATATGGTCATGTAGTCCCCATTTAGGCAAGCAAGAAGCAGAGCAAGATTTTTCCTACTTAAATCACTGGCCATTCACTGGTCTTACATCTTTTTTCAGATTCACATACAACCATTAGGAACTACCCTTATCAATTGGGCGGGAAGAAGGTAGGCCAGAGTCGAGCAATGTCATCTGGGTGAAATACAAGGACTACTTCTAACTAGGAAGTCCCAGACATGGAAACTAGCAAGAGACTTCATTTCTCTTATTAAAGTGTAAACATTTAAAGAAAATAACCACTTATTTCAAGACATTTCTATATTTTGCAGAGACACACAAAAATCCTAAAACAAATTATCAAGTCGGCAAGAAATGATAAATTACAGCATCACAAATGCAATTTCAAAGAGGCGTATGTAGGGTCAAGATCTGGTTAGGAAAAACTTTTCCAGCAGGTAAGATCAATAAAAAAAACAATAATCATTGCTTGATTTTCACCGAGAAAGCAAAAAAAAACATGTTGAAATTGTAATAAGTTGTTTAAAGAATTTTTATTGTCTGATTCCAACAATGATTAGGAACGATGGTCCGAATGGCCAAATCCTTACAAAAAGCTCCTTTAAGACGGCGATTAATAAGGGCCGGTAATGGTATGGAATTCAGTACTCAAGAAGGAGAGAAATATAGAATGGCTTCCTGTTCTGCAAAAGTGCAAACATTGTAATCTCTACAGATGTGTGCAATGTTTAGGAAAGGTCTATTTAAAGAGGGTAAATATGCCAGAGTTTTTCAATGCCTTTCAAGCATGTGAGAAGATAAGGACAGGCTCTGGTCAGGAACTCTCTTATCAAGCAAGACAGAAAAATACCAAAAGAAATGATTTCCCACATATCAAGCAAGGAAATGTTGTTCTTTTCAGATCTGCACAATGATTACGAAATGTCCTCTTCAAACAGGTGAGAAGTAAATGGGAAAGAGTTTCTACATTACCATTCACGCGGCTGAGAAGATGCAGGTACGGTCTGGTCAGGAAGTCCGTTCTCAAGCAAGACAGAATAATACCAAGGTTAAACTTACCCCTACCTCAAGAAGAGAGAATATCGCTCTTTTTCAGATATGCACAATGATTTTGGAAATGCCTTTTCAAGCTGACGAGAATTACTCTAGCTAGAATTTCAAGTGGGGGAGAAGATAAGGACAGGCTTTAGTTGGAAGTCTCTTCCCAAGCAAGACAGAAGAATTCTAATGGTAAAGTTTGCCCACATAAAGTGGCTGAAAGATTGCTCCTTTTCAGGGCTGCACAATGATTTGGGAAATACCCTTATTAAGCGGACGAGAAGTAGATGGGCCGGAGTTTCAAAATGTCTTTTAAAGTGGGAGAGAAGATAAGGACAGGTTCTGGTCAGGAAATCCTTTCTTAAGAAGGACAGAAGAATAATAAGTTTATAAGTTCCCCGACATCCAGTGGGTAAATATTGTTCTTTTTTCAGATCTACACAATGATTTAGGAAATGCGTTTTTCAAGCGGGCAAGAAGTAGATCGGTCAGAATTTCTGAATGCCCTTTCAAACGAGCGAGACGATAAGGGCGGAATTTGGTCAGGAAGTCCAGTCTCAGGCAAGACAGAAGAATTCCAAGGGTAAACTTAACCCCATGTTAAGTGGCGAGAGATTGCGTCTTTTCAGATCTTCACAATGATTAAGGTAATGCCCTTTCCAAGCCAGCGAGAAGTAGATGGGGCAGAGTTTCTAAATGCCATTTCAGGCGGGCGAGAATACAAGGGCAGGCTTTGGTCAGGAAGTCCCTTGTCAAGGAAGACAGAATATGTGTGATTCCACCATAAACAGTGCGAAAATGTCCTTTTTCAGATACACAAATGCATATAGGAAATGTCCTTTACAAGCGGAAGAGAAGTAGATGGGCCAAAATTTCTAAATGCCCTTTCAACCGGACGAAAAGATAAAGGCAGGATCTGGTCAGAAAGTCCATTCTCAAGCAAGATAGAAGCGTAACAAGGGCATGATTTCCCAAGTTCAAGTAAGGAAAGCTGTTCTTTTGTTTAGGTCTGCACATTTTTTAGGTTTTCCAGTTTCACGCGTGCGAGAAGTAAATGGGCCAACGTTTCTAAATGCCTTTCAAGCGGGAGAGAAGATGGCGGAATACTCTGTTAACGAAATCCTCTCTTAAGCAAGACAGAAGTTCATCATTGATTAACTCCCCTCCCAAAACTAGTGGGGGAAAGATTGCTATTTTAAGATCCGCATAATGATTTTGGAGATGCCTTTTGGAAGCTAGCGAAAAGTAGATGGGCTAGAGTTTTTCAATGCCCTTTCAAGCAGGCATGGCTCTGGTCAGGAAGTCCTTTCTCATGCAAGACATAAGAATTCCAAAGTAATGTTTCCACACATTAAGAGGATAAATCTTTCTTCCTTTTCAAATCTGAACAATGATTTTGGAAATACCCTTTGGAAACTGGCGAATCGTAGATGAGCCAGAGTTTATCATTGTCCCTTTAAGCGGGCGAGTGAATATGGGTAGGTTCTGGTCAGGAAGTCTCTTCTTAAGCAAGAGTGAAAAGTTACAAAGGTATGATTTCCTGCAGAACGGGTGGGGAAATGCTTCTTTTCAGATCTGCACAATGATTTAAGTAACGCTTTTTTCAAGCAGGCGGGAAGTTGATATGCCAGAATGTATCAATGCCACCTTATGCTGGCTAGAAGATAAAGATAGGCTCTGGTCAGGAAGTCCATTCTCAAGAAAAGCAGAAAAATACAAGGTGAAGTATCCCCCATATCAAGAGGAGGAAACATTCATCCTTTTCAGTGCTGCACAATGCTTTTGGAAATGGAAGCGGGAGAGAAGTAGAGGTATCAGAGTTTCTGAATGCGGTTTCAAGAGGGCGAGATGATAAGGTCAGGCTCTGGTCAGGATTTTTCTTGTCAAAGAAGACAGAATAATTACAAAAGTCTGAATCCCAACAACAAGTGGAGAAACGTCCCTTTCAGATACGCAAAATAATTTAGGAGATGCTGTTTTCAAGCTGGTGAAATGTAGATGGGCTAGCGTTTCTAAATGCTCTTTTAAGCGGGCAAAATGATAAGACAGGCTCTGGTCAGAACGTACCTTCTCAAGCAATGCAGAAGCCTTGAAAGGGTATGATTTCTTGCACACAAGAATGGGGAAATGTTGTCCTTCCTCCGATAAGATTAGGAAATTTTTTTTTTCAGCGATTGAAAAGTAGATGAACCAGAGTTTCTAAATGCCCTTTCAAGCGGGCGAGAAGATAAGGATGGGCTTTGGTCAGGAAGCCCTTTGTCAAGCAAGATAGAAGAATAACAAGGGTATGGTTTCGCCCATATCAAGTGTGAAAAGTTTTGTTGTTTTTCAGATCTGCACCAGAATGTAGGAAATGGCCTTTTCAAACGAAAGAAAAGTAGATGGATCAAGTTTTCTATATTCCATTTCAAGCTGAAGAGAAGATAAGAGTAGGTTTTGCTCAGGAAGCAAGACAGAAGAATAGCAAGGTTAAACTCTTCCCCACATGAACTGGGGGTAAACATTACTCTATTTCAGATCTGCACAATGAGGAGGACATAACCTTTTGAATTGGGCAAGAAACTAAACGTTTACTCTGGTCAGGAAATCCCTTCTCAGGCAGGACAGAAGAGTACCGAGGATTAATTTTCCCCATATCAAGAAGGGAAAGATTGCTCTTTCTCAAATCTGGACAAGAATTAGAAAAATGTTCCTTTACAGCGGGGAGAAGTAGATTCTCCAGAGTTGCTAAATGCCATTTCAAGCGGGTCAGAAGACAAGGTCATTCTCAAGTCAGGAATTCCTTCTCAAGCAAGACAGAAACATTCCACTGTTAAAGTTTTTCCCAGATCAAGTGGCTGAAAGATTGCTCCTTTTTAGATCTGGATAATGATTTATGAAATGCCCATTTAAAGTTAGCGAGAAATTGATAGGTCAGTTTCTAGACGTCCTTTCAAGCGGGTAAGAAGAAAAGGGCAAGCTGTGATCATGAAGTTCTTTGTTAAACAATACAGAAGAATAACAAGGGTATAATTTCCCCAACATCAAGTGGGTAAATGTTCTTTTTCAGATCTACAAATTGATTTAGGAAATGCCCTTTTCAGTCTGGCAGGAAGTAGATGGACCAGACGTTCTGAATGTCTTTTCAAGCGGGCGAGACAATAAGGGCGGGCTCTGGTTAGGAGGTCACTTCTCAAGCTATCCAGAAAAAATTCCAAGGTAAACTTTCAACCAAGTGGCGAAAGATTGTTTTTGTCAGATACACACAATGATTTAGGAAATGCACTTTTCAGTTGGGCAAGAAGTAGATGGGCCAGAGTTTCCCAATGCGCTTTCAAGCGGGCGAAAAGATAAAGGTAAGCTCTGATCAGGAAGTCCCTTGTCAAGCAAGACAGAAGCATTGAAAGGATATAATGTCAAGCACAATAAATGGGACAATGCTGTCCTTTCTATGATGCGCACAATAAGTTAGAAAATGTCCTTTTTAAGCGGTTGAGAAGTAGATTGGCCAGAGTTTCTAAATGATCTTTCAAGCTGGTGAGAAGATAAGGGCAGAATTACAAATGTATGATTTACCCTAAAAAGTAGGAAAATGTCCTTTTACAGATCTGCACAATGATTTATGAAATGCTCTTTCAAGCTGACAAGACGTAGATGGACCAAAGTTTCTCAATGCCCTTTTAAGGTGGCGAAAAGATGATGCAGCATCTGGTTAGGAAGGAAGACAGGAGAAAACTAAGGGTACGTTCTCCCTCATATAAAGAGGCGTAAAGTTTGCTCTTTATCAGACCTGCACAATATATATATATATATATATATATATATATATATATATATATATATATATATATATATATATATATATATATATATTCGAAATACGTTTCATTTGTTAAGAATTTATCTGCAATCGTTTTAAGGCGATGCCGTCATAACCAGAGACAGATATTGCTTAGTAAGATTGACCTGTTGATATTTTATTTCAGCAGAATATTCGTAAGGTCCCAATATATTTGTGAATTATGGCCCTGTACACCTGTATTTTAGGGCGCAGTATACATGTGAATAAAGACCCATTATACATGCGAATCAGGGCACACTATACCTGAGAATCAGGGGCCAATAGACTTGTAAATAACGGCGGCGGAGTATACCCGTGAATTAAGGTTCACTATACCTGTTATTTTGACCTATTAGGCATCATAAGGCATGCATCTTGCTTACATTTTCAGGACAAGCTATACTTAGTGCATCCAGGATTAATATTGGATGCGTATATGTTTATCATTTTTTAATGCAGACTATGGTTGAAAACTATTTTAATGAAAGGTCCAAACATGTGAAAATTGACGAGGTTGCAGTTACTAATCACAAGCTGAATATGATTTTGTTCAGAATGTTTCCTTGTATCAATACTGCAAATTAAGATTTATTTCCTTTTACACAACTACATATATCTATCTTAAACATAAAAAACCAGTTTTTTCCATGTCAACGAAAGTGCATTTGCACCAGAAGTTATTTTTCCGTGAATACGAAAGAGTATTTACACAAGCATATTGGGTACTTGTGTTCGTCATATAAGAATATATCTATCTCTTTGTTAATATTCGAAATCTTCCGCTACCCTGCCTAATCCAATATTTTACTAGTATCTCTGCATGTTTTTTCATTTTAGTATGCTTTGTTCCAGACTCTGGTCAGGAGGCCCCTTTTTAAGCAGGATAGATCAAAGCAAATGTTAAATCTTGCCCTAAATAAAGTGGATAGACGTTGTTTTTCTTCAGATGTACACAATGATTAGGAAATGCCCTTTTCGAAGCAAGCGAGACGGAGGCGAACCAGACGCTGTTGATATCCTGGCAATCGTGCGAGATAAAAAGAGCAAGCTGTGGTCAGGAACTCCATTTCCAAGTAGAACAGAATAGCCTGGGTGACTGTTCCCCTGTATTAAGTGAGAAAATTGTCCTTTTCTCAATAAATGGTCCAGAGTTTCTGAATGTCCTTCAGATGATAAAAAAATGTCAGGCTCAGGACGGGATGTCCCTTTTCAAGCCAAAGACATGTACACCAATGGTAACTTTTCCTTATATCCAGTGGAGAAAATTGTTCTTTATCAGATGAATGTATTGCGTAGGAAATGGCCTTTTCAAACGGCCGAGAAGTACATGGACCAGAGTTCATTTGTACCATTTCAAGTGGGCAAACATATATGGGCCGAAATGGACAAAAAGCTTCTTTGTAAACAGAATAGAAATATTATAAGAATAATTTCCCCACCTTCCTGTGGGGAAACTTTGTCTTTTCTCTAATGTGCACAGTGCTAAGGCATCCCTATTTCAAGCGTGCGAGAAGTAAATGGGCCAGAGATTCTCAAGTGGGAAGAGAAAAATGGCAGGCTTTGGTCAGGAAAACCTGTTTTTATCATAAGGTAAGTATAAAAAGTAACTCTTCCCTATTAACATGTGGGAAAAATGGCTATTAAGACGTATGCATTGATTACAGAACGTCATTTTGAAACGGTAGTGAAGCAGATGGTCTTGAGTTTCTCAATGCTATTTCAAGCGGGCGAGAAGATAAGGGCAGACTATAGACAGAACGTTCCTTGGTCAGCAGGAGCAAGGTATATCGAGACGTAACTTTCCACAATTTACCAATGGAACAATTGTTCTTTTTCAGATCTGCAAAATGCTTAGGAAACCCCAGTGTCACGCAGAGGAGAAGTAAATGTGCCTTTCAAGCGGGCAAGCAGATAAAGACCGGCTTTGATCAAAATGTTCCTTTTTGTAGCATTGTCGATATATGCAAGTGGTAATGTTTTCCTTTCATCTGGCAAGAAAATGTCTTGAAAATATACTCATGTTTTTCAGGTTATTCTTCTTCAGATACACTCAAGTATTATGAAATGCCACTTTAAAGCGGCCGAAAAGTAGATGGACAAGAGATACAAAAATGCAGTTTCCAACGGGCTAGAAGATGAGGTTAGTTATGGTTAGGACATCAATTCCCAAGCAGGAGAGAAGTATACACAAAAGTAACCATTCTTCAACTTCACGAGGGAAAACATTATTCGTTTTCAGATGTGCAGAATGGTCTGAATGTGCCCTTTTCAAGCAGGTGAGAAAAACAGGTGAGAAATAGTTGGCCAGACGTTCTGAATTCAATTCCCTGTCAAGCGTGCGAGAAGCTATGACCAGGCTCTGGTCAGGAAGTTTCTTTTTACGAAGGACAGAAGTATACAATGGTACATTTACCCCAACAAACAGTGTGAAACTAGTGTTCTCTTTCAGTGTGCACAATGATTCGGAATTGCTACTTTCAAGGTGCCGAGAAGAAGCTGGGCCAGAGTTAGTCAAAACCCTTTCAAGCGTGCGAGAAGATTAGGGCAGGCTCTGGTCAGGAAGTCCCCTATAACGCAGGAGATAAGTATACCAATCATAAATATAGCCCTGCATAAAGTGGGAAAAATTGTTCTTTTATTTGTAATGATAATGAAATTCTCTTCTTTTCAAGCGGGCGAGAGCAGATGGGCAAGAAGTTTTCAATAACCTCTCAAGCGGGCGATAAGACAAGGTCAGGCTCTAGTCAGGAAGTCCCTTTTCAAGCAGGGCAAAAATATGCGAAGGTCAAATCTGAGCCTACCTCAAGCGGGGATAATAGTTTTTTCTCAGATGAGAGCAACATTTATCACCAACTAGATCACCTTTGGTTGTTGATCAAAAGTTATTATATAAGATTGTATTATAGAATACATAGAATCAGATTGTTTTTAATATGCTTCATCGCCAGTAGTTTTGGATTTCTTCATCACTATGCGACAATGTGGTACAAGAATAAAACTTTTCTCTCCATCTTCCTCTCCGTCTCTCGTAGTTTACTTTTACTTTAACGAGATAATTTAGTAAATTTATAATACAGCTGTAATTATAATTAGATTATATTTGTGTTTCTGATTTCTATTTGTAAAAATATCTGCTACATATTGTGATCGGCAAATTAGTTTACTTTATAGATACATGTACATAGTTCACCGGACATGGGAGTTTTCCATTCGAACAAATAACTTTGAAAATTGGTGTCTTGAAAATGATCATTGTACTGAGCTACATGATAGGTCTCCTACCACACTTTCTTTCCAAGAGATTTCTGATCATTCCTTACATCTAAATCTTTTTTAACATTTTAGAAATATGTGATAGACATACGTGGTAGCAGGTCAAAAATTAAAAAAAACCCCACCACCAGTTTCTTCTGGAATAAGCAATACCTTGACATGGTCTGTTGGCTTAATAATCATTATGTTATTATAGAAATTTCATAATTACCCTTTTTATGTGTCTGAAAAAAATCTATATTTTATCTCTGTTTCCTTCTTTGATTTCTAATATTTTTTATTCAATCAACTTTTTATTTAACTGACACAGAAAAAAATTAATCGCCTCAAAATTGAAGAGTTTGCCTTTACCAATACCTAAACGTAAGTTTGAAATAGCCATGAAAAAATGTCTCAAGATTAAGTAAAAACAGTAGGACTGATTTGAAAGAAAGTTGAGAAAACTGGCAACCCTGATAAAAAAAAAATGGCAAAGTAGGGACCTCAATAGAAACGTTGGGTGTAATAGTGACCCCAATAAAAAGAGGGGAAACGTAAAAGTAGTGACAGAACTAATAAAGTTGGGAAAAGTAATGAAAAGGATGACCAATCTAAATATGAAGAAAATGTATTCCTTCAAACTTTGTGAACTACTGTAATTTTGAATAAAATATCTGCAATGAACGTAACAGTACACACATACATACATATGTATATATATATATATATATATATATATATATATATATATATATATATATATATATATATATATATATATATATATATATATATATATATATATATATATACACAAACATGGATTTCCAGGAGGAAAATGCTAAAAACTAATCCGTCACTGAAACAGTCACAAAATTAAATCATTTCAATCTATGACGTTCTTTTGGAGCGTGTTATGTCCATTCACATGTTTGCTTCTGCTTTAAATTATTATCTGTGTGTGTGTGTGTGTGTGTGTGTGTGTGTGTGTGTGTGTGATGTGTGTGTGTGATATTGAATTTTAATGTAGCTTTAACAATTTTTTCATTCATATCGCTATGATGGCTGCAATATGGCAGTTTATAGTTATGTCAAGCACTGGTGTATCATGCAGACAGGTAGCATGATGTACCACCCAGTCACATTATCTGACGCCAGGCTGACCAGTCCTAACACAAAACTCTGAGCGCCAACCGAGACAGGTGTTACTGCCAATTTTATAAGCCTTTAGTACGTCTCGGTCCAAGTTTAAACCCGTGACCTCCCGCACCCACGGCATGCGTTCTAAGTACTAGGTCACCGAAGCGGTCAAATTATCATCAAGTCACCTTGTAATTAATGACATGAATTAAAATGTTGGTCAAGCCCACGTTTGAAATTGGGAACACTTTTTCTTCATGTAATTGTTTGCCAAGTAATATTTATTTATCACTCTCAATAAAAATAACAGATCACAAGCACCGCATGTGGGTGCTACAATTTTGGTTCATTGTTCATGTTGTGAATGACATCCTGGTGTTACTCATTAGTGACTAGCGACTTTAATTTCTAAACACACATCCCAGTGAAGTTTGTATTATTACCAATTCGACGACATGCATCAAAACAATCTTGCATACTCTGCCAGCTAACAGACTGCCAGAGGCTTTCTTATGAACCTGAATATTGGCTAAAGCCAGATGCATGTAAAAATATTATGATTAAAATGTAAATGAGAAGTTAGAATTGCAATATATATTCCTTATTTGTCAAAACTGGCTTCAATTAGTAATGAAAAAAACTAACACACAATCAGGACATAATTCAAGACTTTACTTTATACTGTCAACACATGTGACGGTGTTACTCGGACTTGATACTGGTTATTTCAGCCGACAAAGACTGATGTAATGTTGAATTATAGTTATCAATATTTTCACGTTTGTCGCGTTTAAAATGTTCCTCTTTGACATAAATTCATACGGATGGAAAACTGGCAGAAGTGTACATTCGAGCAGGCAAAGCATATCTCTTGATTTCCTACAGAGGCTTATGCACTAGCTTTACATCTCTGAAATGATAGAGATAAAAACCCCAAACAAATAAGTGTATATAAGAAATATATAATTACTAAGTTAAGCGAGCTCGTGCTACTGAGACGACCTATAAATTTAACAGCGCAATACAAGTCTAGCAGTGAAAACTGCATGTGAGTGCGAGCCAATAGATATAACATGGACATTAATGACCAGCAATATATATATATATATATATATATATATATATATATATATATATATATATATATATATATATATATATATATATATATATATATATATATACACAAACACACACGCAAAAACTAATAAATTCACAGGAGAGACACAGATGTATGTAACATACATCACCATACTACTGAAACAAATGTTGGCTAGTCTAAAATTACGATAAATTGCAATGTTTATCGGAGGCACTTTTGACAGCTTGAGTGAAAGTTAAAAACTTGTTCACTTCAGATACGCGGGAGGCCAACTCGAGATGCAAGGGAAGTTAATCTGTAACAGTTACTTCCTTTCGTGTTTAAGATTTATAGACGGCAGACGTTTAATTGTATTACAAGGAAAGCTGGATCTGGAGTTATCAGAGGTTGTTTCCTAATGTTAACGTGATCAGGTAATACATTTGACGGATAAACAGATTTGAATGATATCATTGTGCAACATTTTGAAAGTGTTTTTCAGCAAAGCTGCAGATTATATGTTAATAAGTGGTGCTTTAATAATTTGAATTTCATGCGTACGCTCTAACCGCTTAGGCCATCGGAGCGGTATATGACAACTTCGAAAAAAGAGTAAAAATATGTTTCAGCCAAAGAAACACTTTTAAATGAATTCAACTCAACAGGTTTACAAGGCCTAGATACAGGGGACGCATATGCAACTTCTGTATTCCTCGTTATCTTCTATTTCTCCACATTTTGGCAACTTAATTTTCAAGATTCTAAAGTCGATTCTTCTCGTGACACTTTTTTGAACGACATATAAGTTTTCACTACATATACCTGGCAAACCCCTTTATTGTTTGAAGCTGCATCCCAGTGACTAACAGTGCACAAATTATGAGGTCAAACTAAACCAGATTTACGTTTTGCACGAAATGAATTCCACACTTTAGCACAAGAAAGATGCACCCTCATACATGATCCAAGGGTCAAATGTTTTGGGAAAATTACCCAGGTGAAGTACTGCGTAGTCGAAGTGTTTTAAGCAGACACCGCATGGCACAATAACCTGTTTTGACAATCGAGACAGTTTGGTAAATAAAGCTAGGCTTGAAAGCGAACAAGATACTGACTTCAGTCAATTAGTCATCGAAGCATCTAATGTAGATAGCTGTGACCAAGAGCTAGGACGAGGATTAGGGTGACCACAATCCACACCCAGACGCACAGCAGCATTACTCTACGAACAACAAACCACAAGAAACTAAACTAAGTACAAAACTTTACTGTGACAGACAGATGAAAGAACTGATGATCTAACATTCAAAACCAATAGGTTTATACCAAGTAATGAGACACAGAATTCCCCCTGATATATTACTCGCATCTAAACCATTCATTATTATGATATTCTAAGGATTCTACAGTATGCTGTGTTACCTACATATATTAAAACATTAAATTTCTATCCATTTTTGGAGGTGGGGCTAGTGGTATTCTTTTTCTCTCGATGTATTTACAGCATGCCATTATCTCAAAGAAATACCTGCTGAAGTTACTTTTACTATTTGCGCTATCCTTTACTCATCACTACATAACTAGGACTCTGCCGATGTGCCATTAAACCCTCTGTATCCACACATGGTATTTACAAAATTGTCACAGAACGTTTCTCTTGACAAGAATTTTATCCGAATCGCCTAGATAAGATATTTTGATTGATTAATGTTGCAGGTACCCTAATCAAGGTGAATTTTACACGCTGCTCATGCTGTTAGCTGCGATACAGAGAGAATTAATGATAGGCTGTGTAGACATCAAATTAGCATTAATATACACAATAATAGATATTGTATCCGATACACACTGGACCACTTCGGGAACTTATAGCTAGAACTGTCATATCTGAAAGCGGATAGGTACAGTTTATACAAAATGAACGTCCTTGTTGCCAGAATGCCCTCTCTGGTATAAGGTCAAATTCAGGTTGGTATTTAGAGACACACGGTCCAATGTTTGCTGGGGAGAGGGATGCGACTGGAGGAAGATTCGATACTACATTACGACAGTTTTTTAAATAGAAGATCTACACTGTTTTGACATAATCCAAAACTATCGATAGCAGACTAACAGTTTTTGACATAATCATAAAGTCTGCTAGATTTGTCTCAAAACATTTAAATAATTCCTGAGAAGTCCTTTGAAGATTTTGCCATGTTTCACAGTAAGTTTCGTATCTGATAACTGTCTGGCTTCATTTGTATAAATATCAAAGGGGTTAATACCCTGGAATGTGATATGTGGAATTAGATCAAATCCTTTGTTTGTATTTTTAATGGAAAGAAGACTACCGCTGTATTTGATGACAGATCACATCATTTTAACAAATTGATAAGAACTTCCTGACAGTATGTTCCCAAAAAAAAATTGGCAAAATTTATTAAACTGTTTCTAAGAAGAAACTGAAACTGTCTCATGCTTACAAATTGATAGGAAGGCGAGGCCCCAGACATTACTGCATATTTTGCGTGTTTTAAATTTCAAACAATGCTTTATACGTGTTTTAAATTTCAAACAATGCTTTAGGTATAACAGACGTGAAATAGGTGCGATAAGGTCTCATTCCTGATATTAAAAAGTGAATGATAACATCGCCACGCAATGGTCACATTCTGCAACATCTATTTTTATCTTTGGCTTAAGACATACGCAGATTTATACATGACCTGTGCAGCTTTACTTAGTCTGTTCTGGTATTATCCTTTGGGAGTTTCGTCAATTGAATTCGATATACATGTGATATTTTTACAACCTGTCATTCTACTAAGAAGTCTCTGCAAAAACAAATCTGCTTTTATTTGAAGCATATATCTATTAAATTTACTGAAATTGTCCCTGTTTCCCTATTTGATATTACTGTATAAAAGTCGACTAAATGACGTATTAGTAATTTCAATCACCAATGGAGATCAATAGTCCGCATTATATTAAAATGTGGCATACGCCATAAAAATTAAATATTGTGTTTTTATATTTATTTGTTTCTTACACAACTTCATCGTAGTTGTTAGCATCACACCATTATTATGATTATCATCATCGTCGCCGTCGTCGTCATCATCATCATCATTATTATTATTATTATTATTATTATTATTATTATTATTATTATTATTATTATTATTATTATTATTATTATTATTATTATTATTATTATTATTATTATTATTATCATCATCATCATCATCATAGCGCTTGATGATCATCGTCATGATTATTATCGTCCTCGTCCTCGTCCTCGTATTCATTGTCCGCTTCTTCTTCGCATGCATCCTGTTGTTCCTGTATTCATTAATTACTGTATATGCTTGTAAGTTCAACACCCAATCATAGCGATTATTTTCTACTCGGCAACAATCGGTTATCGATCTGCCTCAGACAATGCACATCGGAAAATTCAAAGATAAAATTAACGTTGGGGCTCTGAACGGTTTGTACAATCTCAATCAGCACATTTGCATATATTGCACAGCAAGATATAATGAAATTACAGATTTCTGCCGGAAAAGGCGATCGATCAAAGATAAAAATTTCAAGATGTCGCTTTATGAGTTAAATAAAGCCAACGCCTCAGATGTAGATGAATTGCTCTATTTTCTTCCCAACACTATAGCCTTTCCGTAAACAGACATGTAATACACATATTAATTGATATTTATCGAAAACTGTGGAATAGTAATCTGATCAGTTTAGATAATTGCACAGTAGCTACAAAATCAAAATTCAATTCAATTCCCAGCAGCCCACTAAATTAGTATGATGGCGATCGATGCTAAATAATCGTGTATAATCTCCAGAGCAGAATTCAATTCAGTTCGAAACAATAATATTTTAGCAAGCAAAAGCAACGAACGTGTTCTTTATTATGGAAAATACCTTTGTAGCCGAGCGATGCCAGCCGAATGCATTAGTAGGACTTCTCTCTATGTTAGATAGCGGAGCAAAATGTTATTTAATTCAATTCACTTTAATTCAAAATTGTATGAAAATTTGAGCTAGTATTTAGTAAAGATTTCATATGCAAAATGACGTCACGTGTCAGAAATAATGAATAGAAAGAGATTGAAAGAAATATCACTACTTTTAAATGGGATGCTTTGAGAATAGAACACAAAATGTAATGATATTTTGATAGACATTTATAAAAAAATAATTTTATAAAATGAAGCAATTATCAGAAACTTCTACGAAGGAAGGGTCCAATTTTTGCAAATTGATCAGAACAAGTGCAAAAATTAGCGTATGAGAGTAAACATTTTGAATGCTGTCTGTAACTCATGAAAAAAAGGTGTAAGTGTGTGCCCAAAGCAATATGTAGTGCTTAAGTTAATTTGGGCAGATCATAACAGCCAAGCAAGAGTTAGGTTTGAATTAATATGAATGAATAATTTTGTGCTTTAAAAGGGGAGAGAAATTACGATGTCATTTCTTACTATTGCTTACAACAGTCTGTATAACATGGGAGAAAACTCTTGTTAGCTGATATAAAGAACAAGAAAAGCTTGTCAGTAAATTTTAAAGTTGATAGATGTTTCTGTTACGCTCTGAAATCTTTGGCAAATATACAAAATGAATGTATATAGACCATCAAAATAAAATTTAGATAAATATTATGATTGGTTCGATATATCTCCGGTTAAAATCAATAATAATTCAAAAAATTAAATTTAATTTATATATCTGTAAATGAGCATGAACTGTTAAAAGTTGGGGACGGCACATCTCATTGAAAATACATTAAACAGGTAAGGATATTGTATAGAAAGTCAGATATGTTGACATGTTGATCACAGTCACATAAAAAGAATGACCATAACAACTAAGGTGCCATTACTTTGAAATAAGAGGCTCATTAAACATTTCATTACACATAATGGCAATAACGGAAACATATATATATATATATATATATATATATATATATATATATATATATATATATATATATATATATATATATATATATATATATATATATATATATATACACACAAACAAACACACACACACAAATTGCTTTGATTATATTTCTCTGGTAGCTCAAGTGGTTATAGCGTCGCGGGTTAGAGCCCCAGCCGAATATTACCAAAGACTTAAAAAATGCTTCTTCTAGCTGCTTTGCTTGGCACTCAGCATTAAGAGATTAATGTTAGGACTGGTTGGTCTGGTTTTCAGTTGTTTTTGTTGTTGTAGGTTTTAACGCCATTTTTTTCAACACAGTATAGGTTATACATGGTGGCCAGTATAACTGGTGGAGGAAAAACCTTGGGAAACCCCTGGAAGAACCACCTAAGTACAAGAAGCTACAAGTAAGCTTTCTTATATACCCACGTTAGCTGAGCCTGAGACTCAAACTTATGTGGGTTCTGAGTGATGAGTGGTGTAAAGCGCTCTCCGTTTCGGATCACTTCCATCTCACCTTTGTATGCGTGGGTTCGAGTCTAAGATTCGGCGAATGGATATGTGAGAAAGCTTGCAAGTAGCTTCGCGTGGGTCGGTGGTTCTTTCCGCGGATTTCCCGGTTTATTCCACCACCATTAATACTGGCCGCCATGTATAGCCTATCGTGTGCTGAAAAATGGCGTTAAGCCCAAGAACAACGACAATCAAGCCCACCTAGACAGAGGTGAGAGGGCAGTGATCCGTAACGGTGAACTTTTTAGACCACTCAGCCACTGCCTTGTGTAAGGATAATGTAACTAGGTGGAACATGGTGCCAAATGATGCCTCAATGCTAGACATCACTATAAAACTGCCACACTGCAGACATCGTAACGATATGACTAAAAAATTGTAAAAGCTACGTTAAATATCAGAATCACACATACACACACATACATTTAGTCAACCAATAGTATCATATTATGTTATAAAGCTTTTTCAAATACGTTTACTGACAACTATAATTTAATTGATTTCACCTGATTATTTTGAGCATCAGATGCGAAATAAATATATATTTGTGAGCAATTTTCTCTAAATTGAAAATGGAGACCCTACTGTTTTTATGTGTTATCGTGTGTACTTCTCAAATGAAGCCAGATGAATTGATTGTCAGAGCAAATCAGTTAATACTAACGTTTCTCAAATCCGTCTACTTTTAGTTTTTACATGTTGTAGTATTATTAACTCCAAACTATGGCAATTAAACAGGTTTGGTCGTCCATCTGTAGTCACTGAAATAGTGTCCTTTACTGAGTTGTAAAACCTGTCTGGATCACTTTCTCCATTATCAAAGCACTGTTTAAAACGTATACTGTGTCACTAGGTGTGAAGTTGGTTGAGGTTGTACTATATGCTATTTTATTGCGCAAGTGATTGAAATGTAATCGTATCGCACTGCAATCATACAGTTTCAGCTCTTATTCTTTATTTCAGCCTTCTATCCTTTCAGACAATTTTATTTTAACCTGAAATCCTTACAGAGTACATGGAAACAATGGTCAACGTTTTGTTAGTAACTGAACTTCAAGTAGTGTTCTAATCTTCTTTCCATTCACCACGAACTGTACAAATTCGCTACCAATATTTTACTCATCAGCAACTTTTCTAGTTTTTCACCATTCGTTATACATTGTTCAATCTTGCATGCTCGCACATACGGGTACAGACAACTAGTTAATCTACTGTGAACGGTAATGCCACCAGATTACTCTACTTTCTTGCTACGATTGGCAATGCATGTTTTAATCCAATAAGCAATATGTTGAATCATACACAATTAAAATGATGAAAAACAGATGCTGAGCTGTTAGGTTTTCATAAAAATGCCTTTGTATAGGAGTCTACTATAAATTTACATTTAATTGTACATGTCTGGTGAGTGTAATATAGATAGGTTCTTCTGAATGTTACGTTAATTTTTACCAGTAATTATTTTCAGCCAATTAACAATCGTCATTCTTTGAAATACTATATTTAATATTATACCTTGCAGGCTGGTTCCATAGCTAATATATATATATATATATATATATATATATATATATATATATATATATATATATATATATATATATATATATATATATATATATATATGATACATGGATGTGTTTTATGAAACATATTTAAACGGTATAATTTTCTGTTTATGGGTAGTTATATTGTTATCATAAATTCCTATGCTCTAAGAGATATTACGCTATTTACTGGGCTTAAAAACTACTAATGTTCTTTCTTAACTAATAAGAATGTAAGTAATACACACGCTAACTCAATCATAAGTGAATGCATGCGTTATTTTACTTTATCGTCTGAGACAGATACAAATAATTCCATATATTTGAATAGTCTTGGGGTTTTACTGTCATGATAGTTTTAATAATGACTACCATCGATACCAAAAAATAGATGCATACAGAACGAAACTCAGGTTTATAAGTAGTAAGTCTTCGATCCTTGTTTTCTCAATCATTGATTCAAGTAGTCAGTTTTCTTTATCTGTTTTATTTGAACTCGACAGTTCTCTTAGTATTCTTCTACTTTTGCTGTGCCTAGTTATTTCCACATTTACTACGTCTATTGCTCTCCTCGTCAGATTCATACGGAGCAAAAATATTTAAAGGATAACTGATATACATTGAGCTACTGGTCCTTTGATCATAACTGCTGCTGTGACAGTTTTGCAGTATTTATAATGCGTTCTCATACTACTGCCTCCTCCAGCCTTTTATCCTCTTTTCTTTCACATCGTATGAAGAATCTAGTGTTCCGTTTAGATTAAATTAGAAATGCAATGTTCTCGTCTATTTTTGTTTACACGTTTTCTTTTAAAACTGTAAATTCAATCCTCTGATTCTTTTCTAATGTCTAATTGGTAAGCTTTACCTGCAACACAATTTAAATAAATTTATTCCCTCTCTTTAAAATTTTTAAAATTGATCTTCAGCATTAAGGCTGATGACAATATTTATAGACCTAATTTTGCTTTATTTTAATGGATGTTGCATTTGATCATCTATTATGTATAGTCTGCAAAATGTGATGGATCGTATCTCAATGTGATGAATCGTATCTCAGTATCATGGATCGTATCACTTCAGGTGTAGTTTCAAACTTAAGCATGTTTAAAAACCGTTTTAAAATGGGTCGATGTTCGGCTAGTTCAATCAAAATTACAACATCTGCCTGGAAACCTATTTCAGTACAACATTTGTCCCTTTCAGCATAATTTTATATCTGATAATACAACCTTTGTATGTTCAGTACAATGTTTGTATCTTTAATTACATTCCTTGTATTTCGCAGTAAAATCGTTGTATATTTCAGAACAATCTTTGCATCTTTCAGTACAAGCTTTGTATCAATTCCATTTCTGAATGCATTTGAATCTGTTGTAAACTTCTGTATCAAATCAATTAAATCTTTTCTCTTTGATTTAATCATTTAGTCTATTTCGGCATTTCCGCCTTACACCACTCCAATGTTATTTATTACTTCCTAATTAACATGTGCTTTTATATCTGTTAGATTGTACAACCTCTTTTTGTGTAATTTAATTTAAAATTCGGTGAATGTAATACATTTGTTTTTATTTTCATTACTTTTTGGCTGACAGATCTTTAACAGAAAAATAGTAATATCTCTGATTCTTATGTTCTGTCTGTTAATTGTACCCATCAGTAATTGCTTGCAATGACAATTAAAATTGTATTAAATAAAATTTCCTTGAAAAATACTTGTGACTTACAAAGACTCTAGTAATCGCTAATAATAACTATTTATCGATAATATATTAAACGGTTGTTATAACTATTATGGATTTTATAAGTCCCTTGCTTCATTCTAGTCATTGATGTCATATACAGGCTGCCATATCTGTTATCAAAAGTATTGACAGAGGATATTTCATTCCTTGAGTTACTATTATAATATATATCTCTTACTTTGAAAAGACTTTATTTGATTTATCTAGATTTCATAAAGACAATGACACTTTGTGTGCTTTCACTTATGCGTAACTTATGTATAGAAAAAATATCACTGTAACATGTTTTTTTTCTTATATGTTAATCTTTCCTTTCCATTTGTGTCCCTGTCAGTTTCGACAATATCCATCTATCTTTTAGTTTTTGCACTAATTATCTTCCTGACTGTTTCTTTGTTATACCTTTGCATCTGTTATACACTTTGTTGATCAGATGAACTCTGTCTGGTTGATTTCGTTTTTACAGATTGCTTCTAAGCATATCATTGGTTTTGTTTAAATTTGTTTTGGCAGATATTAACTTTTCATAATGTTCGAAACCCTTTTACCAATTATCAACTTCTGAAACGGTTGTTCTATAACTGCTGTACTAAGTATGTCGAAGCTTATTGGAGCTAAACCAGTGGCTATTCTCGATAAAAACGGGTCAGCAGCTTACACATGTTGCTGTACCCGTAAATATCCAAGTTAAAAGCTTGTATCCCATTTAGATTTCTTTCTCATTCTTTTATAGTATTCTATTTTCAGTACTAAATAGTGTTTTATCTCTTTAAAAATTTGGCAGACATTACTCTGTTTAAATTGACGACTTTTCACTCATTTTCTCGCAATAGAAGATACACTATTTAATGAGTAACATATTTGTCAGGGAATATTCCATGTACCATCAGGAAGTCAAATGTGAACTGACTAAATAAAACTGGAATGATCAACTTTACAATTTCGTCAATATCAATTTGTAATGGTGGACTAATTGTAAACCTAAATATCTTTTATCAGAAGTATGAATGATCAACATTAAGACGATAATTTAATGCTGCAAGGCAAATTGAACTGATAATGTTTGCTATTGCTTATGCTCGACATCTTTATATTTATGAACCGAACAATTTGGAAAATACTCACACACATATACAATTCTGTTAAAAACATTTTAAAAATGTATATTTACTTTATATTGTCACATTGTAGTCGCCATCATCATATTTTGCGAGTGTACCGTTTTTTGGCTGAACTCTGACATTTTACATACTTTTTGGCCCTGTCTTTGTAATTAAACTTAGTTCGCTTGACGTGCATGCTTAACTAGTTCATTTTATAATAAGCTGTTTAATTGCAGAACATTCTCCTAAATATACGTTTTGTGAAGAATTGCATGAATTACACTAAGGTGAAGATGAAATACTATGAAAATTTTATTTGCCAAATAATATATAAACAGAAATAAAAAGTTTCCGACAGAAGCTGTCAGAAGCAATTTCCACCCTCCTATCACCCCCACCTTCTTTTCACCGCTTCTAGGTAACAATAGCTGTAAAATGCAACGCTGTCGAATACTTTAGTCATACTCTAAAATATCAACACAAAAGCTTCGGAAAAAAGACTCATGCAAACAAGATACAAAAATTTGCAAAGCAAAATTAAATAATAGTATTTTAATCATTAGACTTCCTTGAAAATCATTAAATATCATCCGTTAAGGTATTTGATATAGAAAAAAATAATATCATAAAAATATTGTATAAGTCAAACTGATGTTGTTAAGGAAAATGTTATCGATTATTTAAATTACTATTCTTTAGATGAACTGCTTTTCTTTCGTGACATCAAGTTTGACATTATTGATGTCAAGTAATCAAACCTTTTGGGATCCACATTCTTCAAACATTTATTGTCAAACATCATGTTTTTACGCTGTGACCTTTCTCTTTTGTACTGGATTCTTTGGAGAGATTAGATCTTTATGTCTTTTCTTACTTTTCTACTTTTCTTTTCTTTTTTCTGCACGAAATGGGGCAATTTTTCAAAATAGCTTTTGACACAAATTCTGATTTTACGTTTTTATTTTATTGTGAGTTGATATTATATCCGATGGAGCAACACTTTCTTTTCTTATTTATGCGGTGCATTTGCTTCATAAATAGCATGACTTTACCGCCAACAACGACCGACTCTCGTGCACGCCACGATTCACATTGATTATGCGAAAGAATAGTTTCGCTGAATGAAATGTTCTGCGATGATTAAACATGGATCAAGTCAAGTGAAAACTTCCCATGCTGTGAAAACAACAGTTTCGGTTGCAATTAAACCTTGTAGTTTTCTGAATAAATCCCGTACTTGATTGCTTGCGGGTAGACCAACGCGCTAATCTACATCTCCAGTTTTCTTCATTTATTCTTATGTATAACTATGCTCCAATAAAAATAAAACTGTCGTTTGATCTTCGGGATCGTAGTGAGGAAGCCTTATAAACACATTCTGGCTAGGACATTCGAATCGTGTCCGTCAGCCGTTGGAACTAGCATCTGAGTGTGTTCACCTGGGTCAATAGTTAGTGACGTCACGCTGGAAACAACAATTCTATATAAAAAGGCACCACTTTATTTTCATCGCCAGATATATTTAACCACGGTAGTTGGGAACATTCATTAATATGATTATGTGCTTCTAATATGATTGATGCAATCAACTCGTATGTACAAGTGATCGGGAAAATATGGCATTCGGATTAGTACTAGTGGTATTAATTATTTTCTGTCACTTCCAAACAGTTGATCCTGTTTTGGCCGGTAAGTTACTTTGTAATGTAGTATGAACCATTTCTGAACAGTTGTTCTTCTTTTAGATGTATGGTTACCTTCAATGAAACATCTGTCAATTCCGGAGAATGTTTCCTTTTAACACCGGTAAACATTGTATATTTATAATGTATAATTTGCCCCTATATTTACAAAAAATTACAATTAATGCAGCAGATTCAAATTTCATGCAATACGACAAAATGAGATGTTTTTGAGGAGAGGCATAAATATCAAGTACACGGAATATTGTGCTGGAAGCAATAAATGTTACAAAGCAGCTAAAGCATAATCTGATGTTTGTGACACATGACAATTTGAACTAGGTCTTTGTAATTAGAAATTTATTCAACGATGTACTTTGGCTGCTTATGAAGACACTGTAATCGTCCTAGTACGGGCATTGACCGAGTACTTTGGCTGATTATGTAATTGTCAAGAGCAGGAGATAATGATGAATGGAAAAAGCTTTTAACAATAATCAGCATATTCACGCCAGACGAAGCCAAAAGTAAAAATACTTGAGATCTTGAGATGTACACACACAATGTGAAAAATAAGCAACTTTTCTTTCCATTGTATGTTTAAATGTACAAACTAAGAATGTCTATAATATACTGAATTAAGACATTTCTTACGATATCCCACCCTAAAATGTTAGCATTTTTATGTTTATATTCTGATTTGTTTTGTGTGTATTAGCACATAAAATATCAGTGGTAACATTTCTCTTTTTTCTAATGTGCGGCAAAAAGGCACACATACAATAAAGAACATAAAAATTAAAAGGAAGTCTCAATACAGATTATCAAGGGATGTTAACCTGGTTGTCTTGCATGACGGTTGGCCATACTTACCTTCAGACCAAGCGTGTAACAAAATGCCAGATTAGCTATCTTGGTCATAATGTTATCAACGTCTATTGACTGCCAGTGGAAAAAGTTGTTTTTCTAACTCTCTTCAGTCAGTTATAAAAGATATTTCTATTACAGTATTCATTAATTTAAGGGCTAACAAAAATATAAAATTGCATATCATTATATATAGAGCGAGTTTAAAATCTTTTCATGCGATCTTAAACATACAGGTTTTTGATATCCTCTTTGGCTGCCATGTACTTCATCCTGCCACTGAGTTTAAAGAAAAGCATTAATTATGGACATTTTTCGTAGAAAGAATTCCTGGTCGTGTCGACAAGGGTCAAATCTTCTTCATATAGACTTGATATAGATATCAAAACCATAAAATCTGGTAGTTATATTTAGTATTTTGTACTTTTTCTTACTTCTGTATGCAAAAGTATATTGGCATCCTGAATAATGTGTTTAAAATAGTGTTTGACCTGTATTTATATATAATATAGTGTTTGCCCTGTATTTATATATAATGTAGTGTTTGCCCTGTATTTATGTTCCACGTACCCTTTGTCTTGCATTTAAATTGTATAGTTTGATGTGTTGTAACAAGGGTAAATAGGTAGATTTTGGTTGAAACAGTCTTTTTTTCTTAAAAAAAAACATTCAGGAAAGTAAATGATATAGTTTAAAACATTTCTTGTACAGATTGTCTTGCAATAAACTATGAACTGATGGGAGATAACTCGTGCATGTCAGCAGGAGTAACGCAACCTGCAAACACACTCGAGGGGGCCATGATAAAGTTTTACTGCCAGTCGCTTCTTATAAGGACACCAACCGGCATTGACTACTGTCCCATCAAAGTGTGCCAAAGCAATGGCACGTGGTCGAATGCCCAGCTTTCTTGTAATAGTAAGTGTTAGAAATTAAGTTTTACGTTTTTGTTACTTTGAAGTTCTGTTGTTCTTTTAGCATCGTCTTATTACGTCATAAATTTTTTGAAACATTTAATAAAATTCTAAGCTTGACATTAATTACTGGGTATAAATGCGATTATCTTTGAAAATGCATTTAACTTGTTGACGAGATAAATATTTAAATCTTTTTATGCTCACTGTGGATATAGCTATTGTTCTATCATAACATTTCAATACCTATATTTCGATACATGCATTTAATAAGTTGCTCTAAACGGGTTATAAAAACCATGAAACGAATTTAGGCTAGTGTATACATATATATATATATATATATATATATATATATATATATATATATATATATATATATATATATATATATATATATATATATATATATATATATATATATATATATATATATATATATAATGTCTAATTTTCATGAATATCGTGTTTCGGAAACAATCATTTTTTTATGTTTTATATATTTAGCTACAATACATCGATATATATCAACATATGAATAACAAATAGAAGGTACAAATTCCAATCAATCGGCCGTCTTTCATATATATCTTTTCGAAACTGTTTAAATTATACTTTTTCGAGATTTGGAATGCTTCAACTCCACTAGTCAGCTGTACATTGGGAGGCGTACGTGCACTTCGACTGGAAAAACGTGTCAATCATGGAACAGTCAGCAGCCACACGCACACAATTACACACAAACTGCGGATTTTCCAGAGAACAGCGTTATTAGTGCCAAAAATTACTGTCGAGATCCGAAAGGGTCCAGAGGGCAACCCTGGTGCTACACCACAGATCCACAAGTTGAATTCGAGTTTTGTGATGTGCCATCTTGTAACAGTAAGCTAATCTGACCTTTCTTTACCTCGTACTCCTTCCTTTCTCATCTTCATTCTTTCTTTTCTTCTGGATGTAATCGTTATAATCTAATATTCTTCTGCTAGCAAACGAAATAAACATTAATTATTTGATCTTGAAACCATGGGTGGATTTAGAAAATGAGGTTATAAATTGTCATGGTCAATCTTGCATGTTGGGCTAAAGATCTTTACCAGTACATTATCAGAAGTCATTTATTCTATAACAAAATACAATCACAGGTTCTCACTGGCTATCGCAATACAGATCATTTGCCACATAAGTTATAATTGTATTCCACGACTTAAACAAATTATGCGAAATGTACTCTTAACTGTAAAATTTACAAAGCTTGAGATTGCTTTCAGTTTTTGAATAACACGTACAATTAAATTTTTTGCAGGTATTTCCCAGGACCAGGGTGTTTGTACAGGAAGTAAGTATTTGACATTTAGCCAAAAATAGGAGGAATTGGACCTTACGGAACTTTATTAATATTTGTACGAAATTGTTGGAAATATTCAAAAAACATTGAAATGAAAGATTATATTGTATGAATTTTGCGTTGAAATAGGTGATAACACCTGTGGAAATTTCCGCAAATTCCAGGGTTTTTCTCACTGATTGCTGACCTTTTGTTCGTTTTGGCAAGCTTGTGGACATTTTTGACCATTCGTTACTGGAAATTTTAAGCGCTTTTAAACTGAATAACATTTAGATTGTGATTTGAAAACGCACGTAGATAGCTAGATAGCGCAAGGTTGTGTGTGAAGAACAATTGTTTCGGACAATATAAAATTGCTTTGCACTCTTTCCTTTCCCTGACGTTCTTTTTAAGACCGAATATCAGTTTTATAATCCATTACATAATGGGGAAGATTTTGCCAAAAGTTCAGTGTAAACTGAGATACCATAAAAATACCTTTAGGCTCCTATTGGTAATTATTGACCCACTGGCTTTGCTAACTTACTATACTTATTACTATTACTTATTAATTATTGACTATTTCAATGCCTATGTTCGTGTCTTGTCTAAATTCTCTATAATCGCATCTGACTGTTTCGTACTTCCCCTTTTATTGAGACAAAAGTCGCGTGATTATCAACACCTGTACATCCTGTTTCTTGATAGAGAAATGCGTCTCCAATGAACAGATTGTATACAAAATACACCGTATAGACAAGAAATGAGAATAAGTTGGATTTTCTCCGATGGCTTTGGAAATGCACACTGTCCTCAATGCCAAGGAAGCGAGGCTACGATAGCGTAGAAAGATCAAATTATTAAACAAGAACATCGCACTGGCCAGTTGAAAAATACAATGAAAAAGACCACAATAGGTGTCCTTCATCCTTAAACACCACCCAGATTACTCTCCCAAATATCGTATCATTAATAAACACAGAGCCGTTTTGAGTCGTGACAAACCAGTCTGATGATCTTTCTTTGTAAATTGATGTAGGTTTCAGCAGACCAAACAGTCTAGTATACATCAAAGTCATAGCAAAGCTGAATATGTCCATAGATTAAATACCTACGTGCACATCCAAAACCACACTGACAAAAGGCTTATAACATGCAAGCAGATTGTTTCTATCAGAAGCATAAATAGGCAATGCCTTAATATTACACATTTATATTTATCTATGTTTGTTTGCATTCAGTCGATTGGCCAAGAAGTATACACATACGCTTGATTGTTTTACAGAAATTGATCGTGATATTTTTTAAAAAGCAAATACCCCAATCTATCACTTGTACAATGTGCAAGCAAGTCAATATATATATATATATATATATATATATATATATATATATATATATATATATATATATATATATATATATATATATATATATATATATATATATATATAGGGGGGAGGCTAAAATGTCACATTTGCCTGCCAGACTTTCAATGACACTATTTTGCATAGAATTCTTGGAATAACCAACAATCGTATCAGAAGTCCAAAATAAAAAGGAAGGAACATAAAGTCACTTGATGCACCACCCTAGAACACTTAAACTGTGCTTGAACGCGAAGAATTTGAAGGGGACACTTTATTATTATTAGCAGTAGTAGTCGTAGTAGTAGTAGCAGTAGTAGTAGTAGTAGTAATTGTAGTAGTAATTGTTGTTGTAGTAGTAGTAGTATCATCAACCTCATCAGTAGTATTGGTTTTAGTTGCAGTAGTTTGTAGTGGTACAAGTAGGATATAAATAATGAAATGAATATTACAACAAAAACACATTCCAAATTATGTTCATGAAAAGACTACATTCCCATCATCGATGGCGCAACAATGTGACGCTATGCATGAAATGCTTACCATGGTTTTAGGCCATTCCTGACAGTTTAAGTAATCAATCAAGAGGTATTTACATTTTTTCTTCTTTTAAAAATTTAGAGATATTTTTGCAGATTGCTAAAAGAAAAGATAAACATGCTGGAATTCGTATTTCTTCTGTCTTAATTACCGTTTTGTGTTAATGTTTACCTGTGACAAAACAACGCTACACCAGATCAGTGAGTCACATTGTTAACATACACAAACCTTTTATTTTAAACTATAACTACAATAGGCAAAAACTACAAACACGTAGAAAGATTTTTGTCTTTGTTCTGCAATTACTTGCTCAATTTAATGAATAATTTTATTGATGGTTCGTATGAACAGAATAGTTTCATGACTTCTCAATTTAAAAGTTATATAAATTAATATTTTTTTTTTTTTTTTTTTTTTTTTTTTTTTTTATAAAACTAATCCTTATCAACAATGACTATAGTTTGACCAAAATATATAAGGGAAAATTTCGTTCGTTACCTGTCTGTGCTATGTATACTGGAACAATAAATGAAGTTTTTCATGCGACGGAATATGTTGATATTGGGCAGTAAAGACAATTATATAGAAAAATGCTGTCGACAAAATTATTTTACTAGTTTCCTAATTTTTAAAAATTGTTTATCGTCTTTTTGTTAGCTATTTTCTAAATTAGTATGCTATTGTATATGCACCACGTAAACATATGTGAAATAATGTATGTTTTTATTAAAACAATATGGCATAGTGCCTAAAGATGTTCTACGAAAATTAAAAAATACAAGAACGCGTAGTTGTTGTTAACAGTTTAAAACTCAAGTTATCCGTATTCTAAATATACGTTTTGGGGACTTGCACTAAACGTTGTCTGCTGATGAAAATTACTGCCATATTTTTTTTTTACAGATTACTGTGGGGATCCTGACTCTCATATAACTGGGGACAACCTGTGTACACGTCTGCACCCTATTGGAGTATATGACCGTCACGTTGGCGCTCTTGTTTTCCTCAACTGTACAAGCTTGCTGTTAGGTTTTACGTCTGCGATAAACTACTGTCCAGTCCGTAGATGTGGTAACGACTTTTTATGGACAAGTGGAAGTGTCTCGTGCGCACGTAAGTTAGCAAGTAGTAATACCTACAAATGAGGAATTTAAGATGAGATTTTTATGTGTTTTATCGGCTGACATGTATAGAAATTTATGTTGGAATTTCAAAGAATGCCTAATAATTAGTGGTGAAAGTAAGCCGGTACGGTCAGTTACGCCATTTATTGCCGGTATCACTGCATATAATTAACGCACAGAGAAAACAATTCCCGAGACACTTTTGGACTATTTATGGGAATGGTATTTATGCAACAGATTTTAATCGTGTTTCAAGGATTTTACACGTGTGTCCTTTGTATACTATGTTATGAACAGTTTACAAAATGTCAATATTTAAATTGAAGATTTGATATTTGTTTAGCTAATATCTATATTAATTTGAAGGGGTTTATCGTCAATAAAATTGTGTGCATTTTAAGCTTCACATTTTTCGAATTTTGCCTTTTATTGCCACAACTCGTTTGGAGAGATCTTGACATTACAGCAGATTATAATACTCTTGCTGATAAGTTCACGTGTATAGCATTATCACAATAATAACTTTGGCATTAATCTTAATAATAATAATAATAATAATAATAATAATAATAATAATAATAATAATAATAATAATAATAATAATAATAATAATAATAATAATAATAATAATAATAATAACAAATATGTTATTTTTGTTATATTTTTACTATTCATCATACTACAAGTATTATTATTCAATTTGTGTCCTATGAACATAATTTCCCAGATCTGTAATATCGACAGATTTGATGGAATTTAGAAATTTAGTAAATTTCATCATACTCGGGCCTTTCCAATTATAAGAGTTTATATATTGGCATTTTAATACAAAGCCTTACTCACTTAAAAATATACAAGTCTTTTGATTTAGTGAGATAGACTGTAGTCTCTTTTATCTCCAAGATTCAATATATAAAGTATAGGCAGACATCATCATTTTTCAAAGGGATTTCTAAATTTTGTCACTGTTACTATATCCAAACATTCTTTATAGCAATACAAAAGGATAAACTTCTATATAATCTAAGAGTTGAAGATTATGTTTTCTTGATTGCCAGTTTTAATTATATGCCTATTTTGGGGTCAGCCGGAAAAGATAAAGTAGGAAACAGTCATTTGTTAAGGCTAACCGGTTCAATAGAATCATCTTCAAAGCAGCTATTTGACCGTTAGGTAGCAAAATAATTTTGAACCAGTCAAGCGGCATTATCCTTACTGTTTTTTTTTTTTGTTGTTTTTTTTTTTTGTTGTTGTCTTTCCTCAACACATTCTAAACCTGATAAATAATGGACGAAGGTGTCTTGTTAAGTTGTATTTTCACTATATGACATTTATTTGGACTACTTTGTCAACGAGGCACTGGCTTATCAAGGCACTCTCTATGAAACCTATTAGTAACAAATGTCAAATAACAGTCTCTGTGCTAGAAATAGAAGGTAAAGGTCGCATAATTTTGCCTCGTATTGTGTAACCACTGGCAGTATAATTGGTTAGAAGGTTGGGACAAACCAGCGATTAAAACAGTGGTAGTGGACTTGAGTCTAATCAGCGATGTTCTTTTTTAACCATAGAAGAAAAAAAGTAAACGAAACTTAGTTCTCATGCATATGTCCGATAATTTCAACACAGGGATATATTTTATATTTTAAACAAATTAGACCATATCCTCTAAAATATAATAAATCATAATAAATGGACGGCTCGAATTGCTCTAAATACATGGTTCATGCTGTTGTTGTTGTTGGGCTTAACGCCATTTTTCAGCACACGATAGGCTATTCATGGCGGCCAGTATTAATGGTGGAGGAAGAAACCGGGAAATCACCGGAAAGAACCACCGACCCATGATAAACTACTGACAAGCTTTCTCACATATCCACATTCGCCGAATCCTAGACTCGAACCCACGCAGACAGAGGTGAGATGGCAGTGATATGTAACGGAGAGCGCTTTAGACCACTCGGTCACTCGGGGCCCCCATGGTTCATGCATAAAAGTAACACGGGTGAAGAGCTACCTTAGAAAAAATATCCATAGGTGTACTTAGGTAATTGCTAAAGCCTGGATAATTACTCTTACTCGTCAAGATAATATTTTCAACTAAAAATATAATCTTTGCAGTTGAATATATCAAGAATAAAATTAATATTGTCCCAATTAGCCCATCGACATATTTATATAAAAACTATTATTAATACTAAAGTGAGCGAATTACAGAAGTATATTCAACAATACGCAAGGTAAATTAATATTTTCAAATCATAAAGTTTAGTCCAAAATGCTGTAGTATAATAATAATAGGCCTTCAAGCTTAAAACGTATACGTTAAAATAGGAATGATCATGATTCTTGAATCCATGTTAATTATTACAAACGAACTAACACAATCTCGACAAGGAAAAACAAACAATAAAAGGCAAATTCAAACAATCAAATTAAAATGAAAAGTTCGAATTGAGTACATTATCATCAACTGAAGTCGTTTGATTCATCCCTTGATTTTATTGCACATATCTGTCCATCCTGAAAGCCGTCATGGTGCACATACGTAAACAATAATTTTCCTAAATATTATTACTGTATTATCAATTAAATCAAAATTCGCATACCACACAAAAACTGCAATTAAATCGTGGGATTTCCAAGTAGAACTAACCGCTCCGGTGGCCTAGTGGTTAGAGTGTCCGCCTCAGATGCGGGAGGTCGTGGGTTCGATCCCCGGTCGAGTCATGCCAAAGACTTACCAAATAGTACAAACAGCTGATTCACTTGACGCTCAGCATTAAGAGGTTAGTGTTAGGACTGGTTGGCCTGGTGTTAGGATAATGTGACTAGGTGGGGCATCATGCTACATGTCTGCCGCATGATGCCCCAGTACTAGACATCACTATAAGCTGCCACACTGCAGAATTCGTAGCGTTATGGCTGAAAAATTGCTGAGCTAAGTTAAAAATCATAATCACATCACATAACCAAGTAAAACTTCTCTACAATTTCTAATACGGAGAACGTAAACAGCATTTAAAGTAGTATTTATGTATTAAAAATCACGCGATCACACCAATAATCTTAGTGAAGTTTAGATGGAGATGTTAAATTACAAATAACACTAGTCAGTAACTACACAGAATGTGGCAATCAAATTAACACGGCATCTCACTTTAATCTTATGTTCAGACGAAATGCAACGTTGGTCATATTGAATTAGTTAGAGGTTGTAGACTATAGAAGAAAGATCAAGCCCAACTTAGTGGAAAATATAGATCAATAATCTTCATATTGAATTTTCAATATATCACAGAGACATTTTGCATTCAGTTAGTCTACATCAAAGGATAGAAGTAAAATAACCAATGACATTCTAAGAAATAACATTTATGTGTTAAATGATGAACTCCCGAGTGTCCCAAAAGCTCTTTGCCTTCATATCATCGTTCAAATGTCAAGGTCGCTTTACTTATTTGACAGAAAGATAAATTTGTATTTCTGTGTTCATTTGGATGAGTCTAAACTAACTTGTCTTGAAAGCGAATCTACTTATTTTAAAACATTTCATTAAATCATATTTGTTTTATCTGGACATACATTATTAACAAAGTAATAGAATTTGAGTATTTACTACTAAAGGATGAAAATTGGATGAAAAATGGCGAAGTTACTACGATTTGAGTTGGTTTTTGTTATATGACAACGAATTTCAGAGGATGAGGGATCAACAAAACCTTTATTGTTTACAGAAACGATTCCGATCCACCGTCAAATATGTCCACACTTTCAAAAAGGAAATAGAACGTTTTGAGGAGACTTTTCTTCAAACCGATAAGAGAGAATTTGGCCAAATCTGACAGAATGTGTCGTATCACATTATAAAGAACTTTTATGTTTAAATGATGCTGATCAGTCACAAAACAGGGCTACTGTTGCTCAACATAGACAGATTTCGAAAGACTACTCCAAAACCTGCAAACACAATTTTACCCAATATAACAGAATGTATCTGACATATAGGACTTTTAAGTCTCCAAAATAATACCAATCCAGTATCAAACCACTGATCAGAAATATACAAACCTTCAACTACGTCATCCCAAATTCCACAAAATAAAATGTTGTCAAACATAGCAAAAAGGATACAGGCCTTTTCAACTTGCACAGACGTTGCCGATGCCGGATCAAAATGGCTGCCGTTTCTAAAAACATACAAATATTCCAAAAGAATTGTTTTTGCTCAATAAAATATCAACAGTATGTAAAGATTGTTTAAAAAACACAGAAACCATTCTACAATTCTAGTTTGTTTGGCCAGCTGCTCTTGCGTTTAGCTATTAGTTCAGATGTCAGCCAGATGAACGGTCTCTGGCACAATAGGGTCTTTTGTCTTAACGATTTGTTAACTTATTGTATAGTATCTGTTAATGATTCACTTATAATTTCTACATTTATTTTAATTCCAACAGAAGCTTGTTCTTAATTGTTCATATGCAGTTGACATCATTTTTAGAAAAAATGACATTACCTAGCCCTCATGCTGGGTGTTGACATTTACATTGCTAAAACACTCTAGGATGTGTTTCACAAAAGAATGATGAGACAAACAACCTGATATAGGTGACCTACAATAAGTTAAATGACAAGGAAAGCTAGAACCGCAATTCCGCGAGACTGATGAATTAAAATGGCTTTGTAGATTTCATTTCACGAATACCAAGACCATGAATTTGTGACTTCAGGTAAGAAACACAGTCGCATGTTCAAACTGAACTCTGAAAATATTGATATTCTGTAAATTTAATTATAATATATCTAAAATCTGCATTGTTTTAGGCTCCATTAAAATGTAGATGTTTAATAGCATGAAAATTAAATGATGCATATGTTCTCCAAGGATTATATCTGATATGAAAATTTCAACTTTGGACTTAACTTTCAGCCTAATAAATTTTGAGAATGTTCGGCGTTTAAGCTGATATAAAATTTGTGGTAGAGAGACTGAGAATAATGGAGACATTTTTTCTGCGCTCGTTGTCTTTCAGAGAACGAGTGTTACAATGCCAGTGAGTCCCAACAGTACCAGGGTAGACGGACATGTACGCAGAGCGGATTAAGTTGTCAGCGCTGGGACTCCCAGACCCCCAATTCCCACCCTTACACCACCGCCAGCTACTTCCCAGACACAACCGTGTCCGCTGCTGGAGCATATTGCAGGGATCCGAACAATTCTGGACAGCCTTGGTGTTACACGACGAATCCCAATGTCACGTACGAACCATGCGATATAAAACAATGCTCAAGTAATTTCTGCATTTTTAATTTTTATTTTTAATCTTTTTTTAAATTATATTTTTAATAGTCCTGCACCTATTGTCTTTATTCCATTTGTCCATCTGTCTGACTGTCCTTCACACCACGTTTTCCTAACCCACTGTATGAAAATTTTCTAAAGTTGGCTTTGTACATGCACATAATTATTAAATATTAATATTATTTTTGCTTCCTGTCTTGTCGTCAATAATTTCAGTAGGTAAAATATGAGAACATTTCAATCGATATAACAGTTTAGATTATCGTTCGCGAAAACTTTATATGAAAAGACAGAAAGAAGTCATACATTATGCAACGGAATTTTGTTGCCACCCGTGTCACGATCTGGGGTTTGTAGGGTCATATGGAAAAGGAGGGAGTGCATGTATAAAATGACACCATAATTCATATTCACTGTCTGGAAAACGTAGAAATTTTCTTTTGAGAGTAATTTAATTTTCTGAAATCGTTCTTTCTATTATCCACCAATAAAATAAAATCATGCAAAAGTTTGAATATATAGCATATTATACATGCCCATAATCGATGCCGCAATATCTCAAAATAAATGTCTTCACATACAATAATGTTGTTTCTATTGAATGCCCAATTAGTATCTGTCTCATCATTTAATAGTAAATTATTTCTATATATTTTCAGGTATGAGCTTTGACAATGGAACATGTTCAGGTAACACTATTTCTTGTATTTCGTTACTAAGAGTCTGTGTGTACATGCATTTCTCTGCAGATACGCCATTTAAATGGATGCTGGGTACTTACTTGGATGCCTATTTTTGTGCTGGTTTCATGTCAAACTTAAACGTTTCGTGTGGTACTAAACTGGTGTTCCAGAGGTGGTAAGTATAACTTGTCGAACTTGCTTTGAATTCCAGCTAGACAAAGGACCACGATAATAGCGAAAATAAATATGTTTACAACATTGTTCTGATTTAAGTAAGGATATTTATAATATATATTTCATTAACAATTGTTTGGTATCCGACAAAATTAATTATATATTTTGACTGGTTTTATTTATTTAGTTTATATCATTTTATTTTATATTTCGCGCTTTAATATATTTATGCAAGAAAATTTCAAAATATAATCAGCTACTAACATTTAGAGATGTAAAACATATTCGACTTCAAGTCTGACAAATGTCAAAGACTAGTGACCTGGCATTTGACCCTTGTGATTACGTTGCTTCTCCAGCAGTGCAAGAAAGTAAGGAATAACTACAACGTATATCGCACCCAGTCGCTGGTGACTCACGCCCAAGGACGTATTCACCCGACATTTTAATTCATGTGACCATTGAATAAACATCGTAACAAAGGCTAGATCTTAACATCTAAACATTAGTAATTCTGGAGAACTTTCGTATTGCATATTAGTACATGCCACAAATATTGCTTTGGCAGACAATGCTGTCTAATGTCTACATAATCAATCCTCAATTTAAATACAGATTTTCATATACTTCAGAATCGTATTCGTGGGGTGTAAAAATATATTTATATTTTATTCTGATGATGTATATATTTGAATGTTTCAAGACAATCTTGAGTATTCGTAAAAATTACAGAACGGTAGTTTGAATTTTTGGACATTTCACGATTAATTTTAAATGGTCTAGGGGTGTTCTCGTGTTCCTACACATGATGATTGTGATATAGTACCCCTACACGTACTAGTAAACTTTAAACTTTTGAAGTGATTTAAAATTTTCTGGCATCTTTTCACGATATGAATATAACATAAAATATCACGTGAGTGTGCAGTGTTTCTTGTTCTCATATACAAAATACAACTGTAGCAATAATTTTAATTCTTAAGTGGTCTCGGAACGTTCTTTTAGCCCTACACCAGGTGATAATAAATAACGATTGTAAGTCATCTGGTACTTACTACCAGTTCCTACTATAAACAACATACAGTAGACATATTGAAGTTATATATATATATATATATATATATATATATATATATATATATATATATATATATATATATATATATATATATATATATATATATATATATAGTTTACCAGAGAACTAGTAATAAAGGACCACAAAAAACCTTTGTGAACAATATTTTTTTCTTTTTTTACTACTAAGGTCAATATTTTTTCAATGATCAACTTTTGTACTCACTGTGTATAACGTGTTCTTTCTTGCCATTGTTGGATATGAAATTTCCCGTTATATCTCAGTGCATAACACTTTCTGTTCCAGAACTGTTAGCTTCATCTATGTAAAATATATTCTATGTTCATAAGAAAGTAATTAAACTGTATTTTATTGCAATGAGTACATTTCCGATTTTTCATACAAGTTTTCATAAAGAAGTTTGTCTCGAGTGTCAGGTATGTAGGATCGACAAAATTCTTTTTACCCTGTCATATTTGATGAAGCGACCTACACACACTTCACGTTTCTTCTGAATTTACAGTAACAACGGCTGCAACACCCACCGTTACATCTACTTCAGGTAACAAGTCCTATGTAATAACCATTAGTCTGTCACAAAATGAGCACTCAACCTGTCTATTAGTTCGAAGTAGATCCAATCGTAATGTCATTATGTGGTCCTTCCATTGTTGTAGCAGCAATATTTTCCCCAAATGTCATGTTTCTGTCAACTTTATTTCCATTTCTGATTTCTTAAAGGTATATACTTTTTCTTACAGACCAACGGTTTTCTTTTCTATATGTATCACTGATAGTCCCTTTCATCTCTTTCGTTTTTGTACATATTTGTGCACTAGTGTTTCTAGCGAAACTGGCTCTGTTCATCCTGGAAGACTGTCAGGTTGTTTTAAAACTTAGTTCTTACGAATCTATACATTTACCATCACGTCATCAATGTCATTATACCATTCAGAAACGGCTAATTTACTGGCGCCTTTGAAGAAGTGATGTTCTCCATATTTACCCCTCGTTTTACTTTGATAACGGAATAAAATGAAATTATCTTCAAATGTCATTATTCTTACAGGAACAAAAACCTAATACAACTCATATGACAATATTCATTCCAAAGATATTTACATCATCAATTTTCGAGGAATCAGTTATTACAGCATTTGTGGATTCATAAAAGATTGACAGTAAGTCTCTAGGGAATCGAGTGTTTTCAGCTACCGAAATACGTTTAAATGATGGGTACTGATAGCTTAAACACGTACATATCCAATATAAGTATCCATTTACCATTGCATTGTCATTACTGTAGGATGTAAGGATATTAACATCCTAGTCAGTAAGGAAACTTTCATCGCAATATTTTCTTAATGTCTTTTATATCCAGCCAACATAATATACATGAGACTGAAAGGCTAAGTGTTAGATAGGTAGAGATTCATCCTACCGTATCACCACAACTTTTGATTTGAGATTTACTTCCCTGTTCACACGTGACTTGTGAATTACTGTTCATACACGTATATTTCTGATTATACAGACTAGGCTAGAACCTTTCTCAAAATCAGGCAGCATAAGTTATTTACGCAAAAGCTAAATTACTTGCTATAACGCGCTATGATTCCATGATTTACAAGTGCCAGTTTAAAATTTACGTGACATCCTAGAAACTATAACAAAATAGATGACATCGATTCCTTAGACAAATCAGAGAAGGAAATGGCTAGGAGATGAGAATGATACAAATACTCAACGATCTCTTGAGACGTCAAATATAAAGCATGATGAAATGAAAAGTGTATTCAAAAATGATTCAAAGTATGAAGAATGTGTTTATAAATAATATATAGGTTCATTATTGTCGCACTATCAATAAATTAGCTGTCTCCTTTATCAGTTAAACTGAATTGGAGCAATGGCGGCGAATTGAGACGAGTGACTTAAGACTTGCCGCACTGCATCCAAGAGCTAATATGAATGGACTATATCATTGAAGAAGCGGAAATATGATCCTGGAATATTTGTCATTAAAAGCGTCGCAGAAATCAAATCATAGTTTTGTTCTAGTACGTGCTTTTCTCAAAGATAGCTAAGCAAGGAAGGTACAAAAAAAAGAAAATACAAAAAAAAGAAAAATTATGATGGAGGAAAAGGCACAAGATGGACTCTTGATTCGGAGAACCGAATAATAAGTGGGCTCCGACTGCGAGAGCTAAAGAAAAAACATAGAAGACTTGGTATCAGAGCTGGACCAGGCACTCATGCTCAATAGTCAAATCAAGCATAATAACCAATGTGTCTTACTATTGTCTAAAATGTGCATAGACAAGAATGGTACGGTCAGTCACATTATCAGAAAAGCAGCACGCTAACCCCGCGTTAGCAGATATATTAGCACGACAAAACAGTCACAGCCGTGCACTGACAGCTGTCTAGGAAATTTGGAATTCAGAAATCACAAGGCAGAGAGTAGAAAGTATTTGAAAATAGCATGGAAAAATGTCCAACATACTCTATTAGATGCAGGACATGCTAGTAGTATACAAATAGAAGAACCTGACAAACATCAACGTAGCAGAACCAGAAACTCCTACATCAGCCACAAGCGAAAAAAAAAAACAACAAAACAACAACAAACAAATGATAAAGTAACAATATACTGTGACCTGGCTAAAGCCAAAAGAAACTTGTTATATACCTTAAGCCAGACTTACCAAAGAAAGCGGAACTCCACAGAAAAGCAAGGATATAATTTCACAGAGGCTATGCAATGTAATAATAATAATAATAATAATAATAATAATAATAATAATAATAATAATAATAATAATAATAATAATAATAATAATAATAAGAAGAAGAAGAAGAAGAAGAAGAAGAAGAAGAAGAAGACTGTCGTTGTTGTTTTGGGTTTAACGCCATTTCTCAGATAGGCTATACGTGGTGGTCAGCATAACTGGTGGGAAAATAATTCACGAAACAACAATCGACCCGTTGGAATCTTTTGGCAGCTTTCACCTTTGCCGACATTGCCTGAACCAGAAACTCGAACCCAAGCAAACACAAATTAAATAGCAATGATTGGTAAAGGTGAGTGTTCTTGACAAATCGGTAATCCGGGGTCTCTCAAAGACTGTTATGGCCGAAGATCCATATATTTCATTGACAGTGTTGCTGAATAGTAATTTTGATTCACAGGATGACGTATATCTGCCGTTCCAGATTACATTTCTAGCACATTCGTATTCACGTTATCCCAATTCATTTTACTCCCACTGTAGAACCGAACCCAGTCAGACACACCTTGTACGTCCTTCACAATCTGGTGTTTGAAAATATTCCTTCATCTTCTATTTCACACTTAGAATAATTGAGCACAAACTTTTCCATTTCTCCTTCACGCAAACCTTCTTTCACCTGTAACCGTCTCTACTCTGAAGTAACCGCCCAACGATATCCACTGTAAGTCCCTTTCAAATAAACTTCTAGTTAACATTATTGATTATTTTGATAGCTATTTTCATTGCTATTTTCAAAGGATTTTTTTGGAAAATCCGTTCGAGTAGAATCATAAATCTTGTTTAACATAAATATTTTCACTCGATCCTCATTGTAACATAAAGATTTTATTTTACTTCATGAAACATTAGCAACCTCCACCATCTACGTAATGTTGCTCTATGGACGGCATTTGTACAAAGATAACACATTATGTTCATTTTCTCATTGGCTGAAAATTCATCTACGTCATTTACACATCATCATTTATTTCTCCATGATTTGTAAATCATGTAATAACGGCCATTGTGGTTTTCTGTATATGGCGGAAATTCAATGGTTGCTAATACTGACACGTTCAATACTCTATTTCGCAAAGCCTTGACATTGAATCGTCGTTTATGACAATATACAAGCTGGCAACATGGTAGATGTTAGTATTATTTTCATCTCTAAAACGGTATATGCTGTTGTTGTTTTACTCTTATGTATTCTTTTTCAGATAGGTTTATATTACTATCTACAAAATCTGAGTATTTTACAATATATCCACCAAAGATACAGATATGAAACAATTTTGCTTTCCTCTTTTATATGGCATCCATTTTCTGAATATAATTTGAGTATCCAATCCATTCCATTATCTTGAGTTAAAATCAACCATTTTATTAATATAGATTGATATTTAAACAGCCAATGCATCTATAAAATCATTTTCTCGCTAAAAATGTATTCCAAACTTTCATTTGATATGTTTTGAAATGCACCTGTGATGAGTTATATTCGCCAACAAAGTATAGAAAACAACTTCAAACTTGGTTTAATCATTTTCGCAAACCCTTTTGTATTTGTAGCTGGTGATCTGGAGATGGATAATTTCGTCAGAGTGGAGTCTGATGTGACTGGATACACTACAAATACGTCATTTCCGGATAGAAATGCCATTTCCTGCGGACGTTATTGCGGTCAGGAAAGTTTGTGTGCGCTATTCGCCTTTGAGAAAGAGTCTAAAATATGCACACTGTTTAATGAAAACCCAGTGGATATGACTGTAATTATTTGTTCATCCCTTCGATGCTATGTCCGTACATGAAACAGTTAATTGCATAATCGTTCTTCTAATACTTACAGATATTCGTCAACATGGACTTTGGACATTCAGTGCCTTAAAACATGTACTATAAGAATGTTAATTTCGATGTTAATATGTTGAAAGATTAACAAAACGAACAAATGGTAAGCAATGTAATTTATAAAATAGAATTATACACGAGAACAGCAAATAAATATAAAGTCTGACCAACTAAGGGCTAAATCTTAGAGTGCATGTAATGTTTGTAATGGAGGAAAGTTATCTTTTTACCACAATAGAACCACAATAATACAATAACTGTGGATATCTCATTCTAAAATACTAAGAAATATACTGAGCAATACCTTATAGAAACTGTTATGTCAAAATATACAAGATCTTTCTCATAAGAATGGACACTTTTGTCGCACCTACTAGAGTTGATTATGTTGCATAAATATTATTTTACGTTTATATGTCTTTACAACGTTCTGAAAGCCCGCATAAACTATCCTTTCATAAATAAACGGGTCTACAAGTGTACAGCTGTTAACTGTAATCTAATTGCAAATTGTTATGTTATTACGCTTTGATTATATACGAATATTTTCATATACAGAATAGGCGTTAAAATGTTCCTATTTCACCTCTTTCTGTTTGCCAATCTTATTGTTCTGAATATACATGTTACAAATATAATAAAGGCCACTCAAAGCAACATACACTTGTACCTAGACAAAAATAAAAATGGATTGATACTGGTCTATGTGGCAAACGTGATATTATCACTTGATTGCTTAGGGAGGTTGAAGATGAACTTTCAAGGCTCTATGTACAGGTACAGTTTGGGGTTGATTAAAGTTCTCGATTAAGACAGAATAGCTGACAATTATTAACGATACATGAGCATGCCACTAATTTCCCTTCTCCCGTCGAGCATTTAGTATAGTATTGTTATTTGAGATTATTCTGGAAATAGCTGCGGCACAGCTACCTCCGTCAACAACATCGTTGAAACTGCCAAAGCAAATCCTTAAAAATGCCTTCTTATCTGTATGCATACTAAAGATCAGTTCTTATTTTTTCAATGGGGCAATTTTTCTATGTCATAAAATAGATTTTCGGTACATTATTACACCATATCACAGTTCCGGATACGGTGTCATTGAACTACAGATTTGGGGTTGTGATTGATTACATATTTGGTGGTGTGATTGATTACATATTTTTGCTGGTGTGATTAATTAATGTTAGTGGTGTGACCGTGAAATATCATCTGTAAGGTATCGTTATTTTACCAACGCCTGCCCCCTTCTCTCTCTCTCTCTCTCTCTCTCTCTCTCTCTCTCTCTCTCTCTCTCTCTCTCTCTCTCTCTCTCTCTCTCTCTCTCTCTCTCTCTCTCTCTCTCTCACACTGATATAAGTATTGAAAATAAAGATGATTATCTTGCTGGAAAACCTTATATTCCGGAAGCTACCTGTTGTTTTGAATAACAACCACATACAAACTGCTGAATAATGAGGAATGATACATAGAGCTATAAGTAAAACATGTTGATGATTTAAGCAAAGTGTAGATATATGTGTCACTGTAAATACAAGCAACACGGAACGCAAAATCGTAACTACAAGTTGAAAGATTCCGTACTGGATAACCAAAGAACGTTTTCTTTGTATCTTACGTATTTAGGATTATTTAATAGTACTAAACTTTATGTCCACAAAACACACTCAACAACTGGCCAGAGTTCAAGGTCACAATAGCTGCTTTTGCTCCATTTATGCAATTGAAAAATATAATCTTTGTGAAATGCTTGAACACTTTTTCTTACAATTCGATTCGAACTTACTTTGAAATGTCTAAAGAACTAATACCTTTGCGACCTTAACCCTAAAATTCTTTGGAGTGTCCTAAGAACTAATTCGTTTTGTGACCAAAAAAACCCCTAAACTTCCTTTGTGACTCTCTATGATTATCAGTTCAGTTTATGAATACTACAAACGTATCTGTTTTGTCTTTATACTCCTTGGGCAAAATCGCTCAAGAACTTGTATAGACACTTTGAGGTACTGTTCTCAAGAAACAAATATATTTTTGTGACATTATAGTGATGCACACAGTAAATTATTCACATCTTGTTCGTAGGTACACCACACCATGTTTGCACGAAAGTATTCAAACCTATTTACCAACTGTTTGAAATTTGCAATAAAATGTTCCAATTATACGTCTCTTAAACATGTTTCACAATTCTATCGTCAAAATTTATATTATGTGCAGCAAAGGTCTACAGCAGTTTCATAGTTTTGGTCAAGCATCGAAATTTCCTAGAATAATTGTAGGATATTAGCATGTTTCGTAACCTTTAATACAATTATCATGTTATTAATACAAGTTTTATTTTTCGTTTCCTATCTCTTTCAATGAAGTTGTTAAAAATCTTTGTAAGAAAACTTATAAACACTGCAGGAAGATGTGTTCATTTTGAACCAGTTATAATGCCAAGAATAGTATATACAAAGTCAATACTTTATCTACAATTACTCATACTGCAGTCTTATTCACACGCACAATTACATTAAATCACTGAATATAATGGTTTCAGTTATTATTCCTATGCTATATTGCAAAACATTTATAACACTTCACCCACGCCAAATTTAAATCAAACAATCCAAGATCAATTAGTCGTCATCGTAAAAACGGCAGAAAGTTTTCATCCTGTGTGAATGTTCATTCTTCACTTGCCTTGATATCTTCTTGAATTCAATACCGGTTTAAGCATGCATAACACTAATATTTGTTAAACGAAATATGCAATTCTAGGTCATACATGTGTCGTAATAAATCTCACGCTATTTAATGAAAGATCTCTGAATACTTCAATGATGGTCAATTTTCAATAAATGAATACTAAATTCTTGTTAGCTTTTCTTCCAAAGGCAGATTCTAACCGCCACAATCTTAAATAGTTTGTTTTACTATATCCATACATGAAGTCATAAAAACAATATTTCAGTGTTGTCATCTAATGCTTTACTTCCATTTGTCCAACCACATGCGGTAATCGCGTTCGCATTGTGCAGGTAACAAAAGTCCCGAAGGAATACGACAATGTTATTTCGTTTTACCATTCGCATCGAGACCTTTATGAAATATAAAACTTCTTCACCATGTGGGCTTCTATAGCTGGAGAATATATTACTATCACCGTCATGCTGCCATATATATCATTAAAGGAGACACACTTGCCTACACTTTGCTAGAGGGTCATGGCAACGCCGGTACGTATTGGTTAATCATTATATAGTCCTGACCACAAAGGCTTGTAATTTCTTGCGTTCAAGTTCTGTCACATTATGTGAGAAAATTTGCAAACAATTCCTGTCTCATATTTATACATGTCTTCTGACATAATTCGTAATTCAAAGTTCATTGGGTAATGTCAATACGTTTCGTATAATATTTTAGACCGATAGACTTTAGACCGATACTGAAAAAAAGAAACTACCTGTCCGTGACTTAGCCATTGCATCACAGCAGCTGTCGTGGTTAGTTCAAAGAGAACATTGCCGCAATGGTGAAGCGCCCTGGGCCACATAAAAACACAGTGAAAAGGTTACACTTTCAAAGCCAATAATACTATTTGGACCTAGGGTAAGCCGGAAACAGGGAAAGAATTACAACCCACAGATAGAGGAAGAAATTATGGTACCGCCCTTTGCTGGATCCTTTCCTTTGCCTTTTCCGAGCCCGGGGGTCGGGGCGATTGAACTGTGTCAATGCTACCCAATAGAGGTCTGTTTTAAGGTCAATAAAAAAGGTCAAGCACTAGACCAAAAGCCCAGCCCTCGGGCTAAGTGCCTCCCTGGATTAGCAACATCACCGATAAGGTGATGTCCGGCTTAGGTGGTAAACCATCTAGGGGGGCCATTAGGCCCATGCGCCGGGGCATAAAAAAAGTGTCAAGCACTGAGAGACGGGTGAGCCCTGCCTCGGAAGGAGGGAAGGCCACTAGCCCTTTTCAGGGCTTTAACCAGTCATAATACACGAGAGTAGACACATGACTATAATAACAGATCAGATCAGAATGGTGAAAACTGTTTTGCAATCAGCCAACGATGTCACCTGTCGGCTTAGGCTTAGAGACCAGAAAACCCGACATTATAATATGTCAGTGCTACTACCCCAGTCAGTTTTCAAAGAGACCACAGGTATCCAATGAGAACTAAGACAGTCAAATTTTGGGCGGGTGACTCACGCAGCCATACATTTGTCTGTTACATTCATTTAGGAGGAATTAATACAGGTTTTGCATGACTCAAGGAACATCATGGTACTCAGAGAGCAAATTATGCGTCGTAAAAAGAGAGGGAAATGGAGGTCTAGGAAATTCGGACGAGATTTGGAACAATAGTTTCTGAGGTAAAATATATTCGCCTAATTTGTACGTTATTATGAGCATTTAATTTAGTAGAAATTAAATATTCTATGTATAATTGAACAATCAACACTTCCTATCGTAGCCTATAGCTAATTATTAATATTCAAAATTAATATATGTAGTTGTTACGATAGAATAAAAGTCGATGGTGTAATCTGCTACGATATTTCATCGTGGTACATAACTGAATTTAATAGCATGCTTTGTTAGGACTTGTACTTGTTTATATTTGAATATATACTTGTAAATTATGCAGAGTTAGACGATGTTGGTTTTGTGCACGTATAGTTAGGCATTTTTATATTTGCATGTGTCTTTAAAATTTGTTAGGAAGGAAATACATAGGAATATTATTGATGATTATAGTTTACTAAATTTAGAATTAGGGATATGTGTTAATGTCAAAAGTCGTGATATTGTTATTGTTATAGCCTTTATTATAGAACAAGAGTGTGTGGAATATTTAGGTGTGAATGTCTCAATTGATCTAATGATTTAATTGCCATTATGCTGATGAAAGATATGTGAGAGTGTGTAAATTATCGTGTAATTGAATAATGAGAAAAACTTGTACGTCCCTTCCTATCCACGCGAGGCTTTCCGGGTGAGACAGGGCGCCTCCCGAAGATTATAGAGAGGAGAAGACGCGGAGAGCACGTGGAAATAGGCAGTTGTGCGAAGTTGCATGACCGGGATAATAGACAGTTATGCAAAGGCGCAGAGATGGAGCTCACCAATTATTATGTACTTTTGAAAGAGTGACGTATGTAAGGGGAAGCTGTTTGCATTTAAAACATGCACAGTGGAAAGAATGTTGGCATACCTCTATGCTACTTTCATGTAATGTGGCTGACATTTCTTTGGATGTTGTACTTTTGGAAAAATTGTAAATGATCTTAGCACACTGCTAACTAAAATAACTGCTCCCTTGTGCTCCAAAATTCATCCCGAATTTGTCTAAAGTACACTATTCTTGGCAGCTATTAAAATAGGTAAAATGAATTTTGCCAGACTAGACAATACTAGGTTCTGAAAGTGCAATGAATAAATTACCAAATATATAAAATGTAAGAAAAAAACCGTTATCGATTCTTTTTTCTATAATTTATTTCTGAAATTTAGAAAGTGAAAATAAACAAGTGGAACTGGCATACTTTTGAAAGGTGCACATCTGGAGTAAGGCCAAGCTGTATACTCTATAACACATATTAAATCCATCAATCATACACCAAAATAAGGGAATTAAAGGTTCTTTCAACAATACCTGAGATCTACAACGTCTCTTTAAAATAGCCAGTATAACTAATGAGGAAACCCAGGGAAATTCTTTTTATTTAAAATTCTAATGCTAAATACTAAACTGAAGAGCGCCACCAGCGAACGGAAATAAGTGTATCGAAAATACCGAATCGGGACATAAGGCGGAAGTTGCAGATGAGTAACATATAAGAAGCACATGAAGGAATCACTCTTGCCGTTAATTTCGCATGACTGGCATTTTGAATAGGTCTTTGTACTGATCGAAAGAAATTGGGATGAAAAATTGTCCTGTAATCGAATTTATAGTTTATTAAATTGTTATACCTTTCTCCATACGATTTTTATAGTTTATACACCTAGATCGTCGGCTTTGTTGACTAGGGGCACGGAGATTTTTATTATTTTAATTGTCCGTCCTTCTCCGGTCTTAGTAATAATACGATAGCGGGTACATGACAAGTTTTATTGGCAGCAGTATAGCAGCGCCATATTCTAGCAGTGTTCCGAAACTGAATGTCCCAATACAGTTAGGTGGATTGGTGCATTCTTGATTCAACTGTTGTTACTGTAACCCAATTATCGCCGCAATCATTGAGGATCTGCTGCACGGCGCGCGACAAAACTGCAGAAATAGTTGTTATATTTGATGAAATTCCTATCTGTTCGTTTGGCTATTCTTGTTTCCTTTGTAGCTCTCGATGTAAATGTAAGATTCAGACATTGCCGGCGTGGTATTTTTACCTATCGCCATATCGACGCATTTCTTGATCTATAAATCCTACGCATCAAGCATCGTTGATTTTCATCGAGGTATAAGTTATTTCGCCACCGAAATAGTTAATAAGAGGCATAAACGGTAGCAGCTGTTTAGACCCTTAAAGTTTGAAGATTAAACTTTGACACAAGAAGTTGTGAGTATACGAGTTAAAATGCAGAGTAAAGTTAGAGCCATCTTCCTTACCAGTTTATGAATACTTATAAATCTTATACATTTCACCAACGGTAGTCTTGAATGTTTGATGATATGTCCGATTTAGGCGATGATAAACTAATCCGAGCTTCTCAACGTATGGGCTTCTATAGTTTGAGAATATATTACTATCACCGTCATGTTGCCAAATCTATCAGTAAAGGTAACCCACTTACCCACACTTTGCTAGAGGGTTATGGCATCGCCAGGACGTATCAGTTGAGTATTGTATATTCCTGTCCACATGAGATTGTAATTTCTTGTGTTCAAGTTCTGCCACGTTGTGTGAGAAAATTTGCAAACAATTCCTTTCCTGTGTTTATGCACTAGTTTATTATATGCACAAGTAAAGAAAGATGGGCATACCTCATGGTCTAATTTGGAGAAAGTCTATCGTAGGCCATTGAAGGGACAGAAGAGTGACAGAAATAACTGTGTGCATGCAAAATTATAAAGAGACTATCAGAGCACAATGTGTCAATAATATCAAATAAAATAATAGACTTCAAAATACTTCTAGCATACATCATTAAATTTGCAGAAGGTGCAAATTATAAAACATTTATTTTGTAGATGATAACTGCACACTGCGTTACAAAGTATGCTGCACACCGGAAAATAACTTTTCTTTGTCACTTTCATCCGCCAGGACATTTAACATAAAAGGTACCGCAACTGCAACTGGGGCCCTGAGTGGCCGAATGGTCTAAAGCGCTGTCCGTTACGGATCACTGCCATCTCACCTCTGTCTGCGTGGGTTCGAGTCTAGGATTCGGCGAATGTGGATATGTGAGAAAGTTTGCCAGTAGCTTCTCGTGGGTCGGTGGTTCTTTCCGCTGATTTCCCGGTTTCTTCCTCCACCATTAATACTGGCCGCCATGAATAGCCTATCGTGTGCTGAAAAATGGCGTTAAGCCCAACAACAAAAACAACAACAAAAACAACAACAGCAACTGCAACTCATCTTCTGCTTTATATAATGTAGCCTGATGGCATAGTGCAACGTTATCAGTAAGGAATTCCCAAAAAGTGTTTCGGAAACTTAACGTATATCGCATATCAAGTCTGTGTAAACATTCCTATATCAATTATAGCTGTGTTTGAGAAATAATATTCCACATTCGAGCCAGATAAGCAAACACCTTATTTTGTCTTATTTTAGCTGATTTTTTGTTCTGAGGCAGGTCGAAAGGATTCGTATATCAAAGAGAACCTGTAAAACTCTGTTTCATTAGACATACGAACTCCCTTTAGGTTATTTTTAAAAAGAACAGTTTCAACCGTACCATTTCTTTCCATTTTGTTGATCGGGAATGCCAGAAAGATGCAAATACGCTCAAATTGGCGCTGGGTACTGTTTAGATAACTCACCAGAAGTGAAATACCGTCAGGTAGGATTGGATTTCCCACAGCGATGGATCTAACGTTTATTCCAAATTCACTATTCTCTAACTGGAGTAGTAAGTCATTCATAAATATTGTATAACTCAAGGTTGACAAAGCACTTCCGTGTCTGTCCGCTTGAACATTTGGAACCCGTCCGAAAAATAACCAGTGACAAGGACTATGCTCGGTAAGTTTTCAAATAAATGACCCTTTGTCCGAAATGGTAATCAATACCTTTGGTATCAGGAGGAAAAATAGTAACACAGGCGATTGCAAAAACTAATAATAATGGTTACAGTATTTATCTACTACTATATAACTAAATCGCCTTTAGTGTATCGAACACTAATCCACCTATCCACTCCAATACATTGAGAATACTGTCACAAAAAACCAATGTTGTCATAGACACATTTTATGTCGACTCGTTTCGGTGTCTCTTTCGGAAACCAGTCAGTACACAGTGCAGTCAAAAAATGTAATGCTTCGGCTTCTAGTAAGTTGAAAGTAAACAATTACGCACGAATATGTCCAACGTTGGTCTTGCTTTTCCAAATGATATAGGCGTTTAAGTATGCCATTCATTCTTATAATATTTGTATTACAACTTTATATTAAATGGGTCTAGTGTTTGCAATTATGAAAATCAAACTGAGTCCAACAAAATGTAATTTTAAAGTCCCTTTCATTGACATTTCTGGCACGGTTTTCAATCCCAGCTTCTGCTTTGCTCTTTGCTCTCACAGGGACCACCTGTAACCTTGATACATCTAGTGACGATGAATTTATGTCATGACTTTCGTTTGAGTATTTGACTAGTTTTCTGATCTTTACAGGAGATTTCCATTTCTAGCTTTCATTTTATTCGTTTTATCACTTATGTTCTGTTTAATGCATGTAGTCTTCAGGTTGATTTTTTAAAAAAATCTAATCCTTTTGGGTATATGCCACTAATGAAAACAGTAGATATTGTCTCAAATTGTCTTAAAACTCTTGTTGCTTGCAATAACCTGCTTTGATGTTTGGAAGAACTGGTCTGGTTGATTTCCGTTGATTCACTTAAAACACCCTTCCGCACATAATTTTCAAGTTGATTTTCCTTTCAGGTACTGTAGTCACTATGTATAATGTTGAAGGATTTAGTTTAATTGGCATCAACAACTTGAAAGATAATAAAGATATATTCTTGTTTTTATAAAGGCTACTGTAAGAATAGCTCTTGACAAAGGCTTTAGCATGAGCTTTTGGAGCCAGAGAACTGTTGTCGTATCGGGAGATCTTGGAATACATGTTGTTTTTTTAAATGAACTTGTGACGTTCTGACTGGTAAATCATCTATAATGATTGGAAAAAACATTATCAAAGGGTTGCAGAGTGTGCCTCATATGTGTAGACAAAACAAATAAAATTGTCAGCAGATTTACTGATTTCGACAAAAGTTTAATCAATAATATTATAAATGAAACATTTTGTTTTTTCCTTCGTGTGAAAATGTATTTGCATGTGGAAATTGCGATAAACAAACAGAGAGGAGAAATGGTAAATCCTTCTGATGGACTTTTTGCAATAAACGAAATACAAAGGTTACTCATCATTGTCTAACACTAGTTTGTATGTATGATGCCTTAGTTGTGACAGTCACGTCATCTTATAGATCAGACGAGAAAGAATGATTTATAACAGATAACTGATGTATTTTTATTTGCTTTGTAACGATATTAATTTTTAATTACAGAAAAGTATTAGTAAGAACAATGTTTATATGTCTGATATTATGGAAAATATATGTTGAACTGGCTACATTTTTTCAGGCACATCATGATAAATAACAGTGGCTTAGTTTTAAACACAAATATCACCGAAACAGGGCAGTTAACAATACTACTAGCTCTTTTTATCAATCTGCATGTATGTTAAGACTGCACAATCATCTGGTTAAATAAAATTGACAGAGCCTCGTTGCCATAGATTAAGTGTTCATTGCAAATTCGACCATGACCAGATGCTTTGGATTTCTTTAGACTGGTAATAATATATATTATTTCACTTTCACTGATACTTTCGTGTATTTCTAATAATCACTGAAGAAATTAATACTGCATACAATGAAAAAAAAACCCTTTTGCAAAGCAGATAAATCATTTTCATGACATTATAACAAAACATCATTCGGTTGGAACACCTCTGTTTTTCTACAAAAGTTTCATCAATCGCGGAAAGGCCCGAATGTGTTCTCATTAAATGCGATGATTTTGTTTTAAACTGCTCTTCATTGACATCGGGCTCTTCATAAATGATACTCTGTTAGAATATATGAATGCCGCAAAACTGTTTTGATCCATTGGTCATCTAAACCAGGTTTGTTGTGCAACTTCTTCATGGGCATTGCCATTTAAACGATTTTTAAAATCACAGCTTGCGATGTAAAAAAGCGAAATAAAAAAAAAACAGGTCGTGAGCTGGATAAGTGATTTATAAAGTCTCGTTCTTATACGTAAATAAGCCGATTAAACCTGGTCTCAGGCGTAGGTTGCATATATATCAGATCGTAATAATTTGTAGACCATTGCCTAGATGCATTAGTTCAGAAAAACACATTGCCTAAATCCTACCTTATCATAACTGATTGCAACATAATTAAAAGCAGATGACCAAAAAAAATCAATGTATGGTAGTCTAATAGATCACCTTGTGACGTCATCAGTATAAATGGATGTCTGCAACGTGCTAGCTTCTAACATGTTCAGCCTCTTGCCCCATTAATGCAAGTGTAGATTTTCTTACTAATTAATTTTTTATATAGGGCAATATATTTGCATTCTGAGCTAAGAGCATTGTAGAGAACAGATTACAGCTGATGCAATATAAACTGAGTCTGGTGCAGTGATCAAAGCATATGGTTTTCTCCTGGTGGCAATTGGTTTTCTCCTGGTGGCAATTTACAATTAAATTTACAGTTTTGTGGCAGTGGTATCCTACTAAAGGGAGGGAACCCATTGTAATCAGTATGAGTAGTAATGTAGGTAAGCAATGCTACTGACAACACGGACGATTTGACCATGCGATAAATCGTGTTTTAAGTTTTCATTTCATTTATTTTGAGTACAGTTTGGCGATAACATAAAAGTAAACATCAAAAAGTGTTGATCTATCAGGCTGTAAAATCTTCTCATCTCTATAATTCAGTTACGTTTTGTGACAGGTTATTAGCTACAAAACCAGCCTATATCTGGTGGTATATTAAATACTATATTTACAAGAATAAAAGTTGTTGGCTTGCTGGATATAATTGCTGAACAATTTTCAGAAGAAAACAGGGTAAGGGTAAATTGCACGCAGTAGTCCACTCATTTCTTTGCGGTCGTTGCATAGGTACAAATGATTGTAATGAAAACAGATTTCACCAGGCTGAATTTGTTTTTGTGGGCACCTAAAATGGAGTTTTAATCGAAAATGAGGCTCACGGCGCATCATTTTACCTAGATTTGAAAGCTCCTCTTGAAAACATATGCTACAATAATGAATGGCCGGTGTTAGCATACATGTTTTGCAATCTAGCCAAGTCACTGAGAATTAAATTATCTTTCGGTGTCATACATCTCGACAGTCTCTTAAAAAAGGAGGTTAAAAGAAAATCATGCGAAACAAAGTCATGGAACGATGTGTAGAAAAGATAAAAATCGTTGAACCCTCCTTCATCACAACTATCTTAATTGACCTGTTATATTATTAGGACTAAAATGGCAAGACGAATACACTTTTCATACTTTTAGATTGGTTAAGTCGGAAAGAGATTGCTTGTTTTAAAATGTAAAATCTTCAAGCCTCATGTAATGTTCTTCATCTGTGGATGTCGATAATTGACACACTTGCCAGATCAATGAGTTCTGAGCAAGGATTTTTATACTCAGTAAAATCAAATGTTCCAAATGAGTGCTGAAATGCCAAGTTAAGGGACAGCATTTGAATCTGACTGGAGTTTAGCATAAAATCCAAAGTTACTCCTAGTGGTTTTGTAGAATATGTCTTCTCCTATCGGAAATGCTCGAGATATAACGTTTGTTTACGTATGCGCTAATTTTAACTTGAAACCTATCAAGGTTTGTGTGTTTCAGCTGATAGAAACATTGGTAAATGTCTAGTTATGAAGCTGAGCAATAAATTGAATACAGTTGGATCAAGATTATTTTTATTCAGTACCCCGAGAAGACGAGAAAAAAAGAAACATGAACTGCTGAAGAAGAATAATCAACCTATCAAGCCCATACCACAAGCATAACTTATGTTAATTAAATTGGACCTTGTCTTGTTTTATGTGACTATAACGAAAAAGGAGTTATATTTATCTAGAACAGTGTCATAAAATGATTTTCCACATAAGGCATGATTTACAAACTTAAACTCAACGATTTGAGTGCTCTTTGTTGCTCATAGCTCTCTAAAACGAATGCTCTACACAAATTATCATTTTAGGTGTATTATTGTTTTGTAAAACACACGTCATCTCATAAAGACAGAACGCAAAAGAGAGAATAGTCTTTTTAGTACACTTTGATTTTCCAATCAACAACCCAGTTATGATGAATGCTTTGTGTACAAGTACACTGGTATTAAACTGTAAAATATTAGAAAACGAACAGCATAACGTGCATTACATAGCATATTGTATGTCTGTATAGTATGGATTATGATAATTATAATATTATGTGTAATAAATAGAGGGAATGTTTGTTGGACTCTATGACCGAAGAGGAGGTTCTGTACGTTGAATTCTATGACCGACAGAGGAGGTTCTGCACCGGTTGCTACAAAGTCATTATTTATCCTTGATTCTGTGCGTTATTTTAATTTAATTGTAAAGATAAAAAATATTATATAAAATAACGACATCTCAGTTTCTGCCTCAGTTACAAGTATAACACTGGTTTAAAATATTTTAGAAGTCGTCTTCTTCAGAGATAAAATGTGATATTGATTATGGATTTTGATGTCCTGAATTTAAATATGACAACTAAACCAACTGAATGGCTTCTGTTTCCAAGATATTTAAGATTTTACATTGTACGTCTATGTATATTGTGTAGATGGTAGAGTTCTAATCATAAATTGTAAACTTAGGTCTTTTATGTGTTTATGGTTGCTTTACATGATAATATTTCACATGTTCTGTTTATGTAATACTTTAAAAACAGCCGTGCCCGTCGCTGACTGGAAACAAATCTAGATGAGAGTGCAAAAATTGTATCTTTAGTGACATGTTGCTACAAACGCTTTTGTATTCCTTGAGGAGGTTTTCCACCAACTCGTTGCAGTTGTCTGTCTTGTTTTATCAGAGAAATTTTTTTGTTACTAACTGGAAGGCTTTCCATTCCGTATTTTCCTTAACATGCAGTGCACGGTCAAATGCTTCATCTAAAAGAAGTTCATGAATCTGAGGACCAACAAGGACACGTTCCTTTATCTTAGCTTTACTTAACCTTAGAAATTTGCAATTTGCATTGATTGAAGGTTGGTGTTTAGAAGCAAAAGTGTAACAATGTGCCAGGTTTGCTGACATTGGCATTTAGCTTGCACACGTAAAATTCACTTCGCGTAACTTAAGTATATTGCAACCGTGCGAATAGCCGTCGGCAGATTGCGTACAGTGTGACCGTGTGAATAATCGTACTAATAAAAGACACGGTGGCAGTGCATGTGGTCTGTTTAAGTTAAGGTATACGGCAGCCATACAAATAGCCTCGTTCATCCTCGAAACATGTTCTTTTTGCATGTTCAAGATAAAAAAGCACAGGCACTTGTGATCACTGAGCATTCTTGATCTCATTAATGACAAATGAAGTTCGACCGCTCCGGTGGTCTAGTGGTTAGAGAGTTCGCTTCAGTTACAGGAAGTCGCGGGTTAGAACCCCGGCCGAGGCTTATGAAAGACATAAAATCGGTAGTAGCATCTGTCTCAGAGGTTAGTGTTAGTACTGGTCGGCCTGGTGTCAGGCAT
>JAEAOA010001901.1:1847500-1850000 GCA_016746295.1 Potamilus streckersoni | reverse complement strand
TTCTACCTCTACAAATCACTTTATACATTAAATTTTGCCGCAAAGCTTTATAACCAGCATAGATAGTTGAAAGGGATATACTTGTGACATAAAGTGAATGTTTCGGTGGAAGGGAGATCATCCATATCATTTTAAAGTTCGCGTGATTTCTTCGATATCAAAAACTTGTAAGTGAAATGTCCTCAAAAATATAATTAAAATATATATGTAATTATTAATTAATGTATATTCACTGGATTCAGAAGTTTGGTGTGTATGATGCCCATACAAACAAAACTGGACAAGAACTATTTTTAAAAACACTTAAGCTGTAGACTCCGTTCGAATCAGTTCATGACTATAAGCGCCATCTGTGATATTATCCACCCATAAATCAATAATTATTCCTAAGGCAAGGTAATTTACTTTGCAAAATAGCTTCAAGTGAAGTGATAAATGTGATATTGAAATAGTGCTCAATTTTGCTGAAGGAAATATTCTTGTCATGGTATGCATTTTAGTATTTTTTTCCCCCAAATTGTCTAAGTTTAATTGTTTAAAAATAAGAAAAGCTGCGTGAGTTTCTAAACTGCTCCTCGATGCTATGAATTTTGAACACTGTCAGTTCGGCTTTTCTGTGTATTGTGGGGGTGGGGAAATTTGACAGTTGTGCGTATACTGGGGATAGACTGGTCCAAAATGTCCGCTAGGATGAGCCAGACTGTGATACATGTTGTAGCCATACGTATGCACAATCACAGGTGCCTGGATATATGGAGGCGGGGCAGTCGAGTAAACTTGATTTCCGTCATTGGGCACTTGCATCTGTTGCATGGGAATATTTGAAACGATGCCGTTTTCATCTTCGGCGTTAGGATAAATTATTCCAGAGGTTTCTTGGTTCTGCTTGCAGGCAATGATGAGAAGAAAGAGGGCACATATATTGCTGATGAAAGCTGCAATGGCTGCCAAGATCAACGCCCATGACGTGCCCATCGACATTTGGATAATTGGTGTCCCTCGGTTCAAGTCGTAGACTTCCTTTATATAGGTTGCTACTTTCCCCACAGGTATCTACAGTATGATTCCTGTAACCGTAAATCAAATGATGTAAGATGAAGATAAGCAATAAAAATGTACATTTAAAAGGAAAATCTAAACATATTTCCGACCATAATTTTCTAAGTTGGTGACAAATCTGTGGTGAGATGTGTTATGTCACGTAAAACAAGCTAACTAAAACATGTTCTGCTCATAAAAATAGCAATCTCATCGTGTCAGAGAAGCAAAATGTTCCGTTGAGACACTTATTGAATTATTTCTGAACGTCAAACGGAACATGCTCGGCCATTTCCGTCAAGTCGAGAAAATAACGAAAGATGTGACAACAATATTTTGAATAACTTTCGGTGACATGGTACAATATGGTGTCGGAAGGAGACAAAATCACAACGAAATATCGTCGACCTTTACAATCGTGATATATATATATATATATATATATATATATATATATATATATATATATATATATATATATATATATATATATATATATATATATATATATATATATATATATATGGTGTACTGCGCCAGAGGTAAATCACCAAATACATAAAATTTATGTGGGTCCCTAAAATTACTTAATGAGGTTATTTCACGACCTGACGGAATTGGTCAAGCGATGTTTCGGTCGTGAACGCATATCACATTTTATCACATTTTTAACGTCTGATTGACCTTACACTGCTGTAAACTTCTGAATTTGTTAAGAATTCTTTCCAAGATGCAGTCATTAAGAAAACTACTTCGAAAGATATGACAATAATTAATAATTACGACAAAACATAATTATTTAAATATGATCAAATAATTTCTTCGTTATTCTTACGTAATCATGCCGACTCTATGTAATTTTTCAGATGTTAGTGCGTGATGCCAGTCTTGTTCAAACAACGAGTTTCGCTTCCATGATGAAGTTTATCTTATCCATGTTAATGCTGGGTCCTGTCGCGCAATAGCACGATCAATTACTTCATAAATATTTCGGAGAAGAGCCGCTGTAAAATTACAGCAAATTCTCTTATGCATCACACGACAAAACTCAAAAGGCAAACTGCCTGTTCTGCTCATTCGCCTCCAAAAAAGACGTGTGTATTAAATTTTTAAAACATCAGATCCGAACAATTCTCCAGTATGTTTTACATAACTTAATTCTGACTTTTTCAAAACTTCAAGATAAAAGTGGCATTGTAGCTTTGATATTAAATAAAATAAATACACTTAATAAATACACTTAAATAAAAAAATCAAGAGGTCATTTGGTTTGAGTTTATGTTATTATCAATTTTCCCGACTTAAAAAACATTATTTGTTTGAAGTATATCCGCAATATCTCTAAAGAATCTTTCAAAAATACACAATTTTAATTAATAATATTAATTAAGGTGATCGACTCGGCAAAACACCAAAAATGATAGTTTTTGCCAAAAGTAAATATGAGGTTACAAATTGTTAC
>JAEAOA010001901.1:1622500-1842500 GCA_016746295.1 Potamilus streckersoni | reverse complement strand
AAATTTTTCATTATTATGATAATTTAATATACTGAAAAATCCAGACAATGTAAATGGTCTACCCACTTCCCTTCTCCTTACCTCTTTGTTGTCTATTTCTTCACTTGTTACCTTAATTAATAAATCTGATTATGATCTTTTTAAACGTAGCTTTAACAAATATTCAGCCATATCGCTACGATGTCTGCAGTGTCAGTTTATGGGTTAGTGTTAGGACTGGTCGGCCTGGTGTCAGGATAATGTGACTGGGTGGGACATCATGCTACATGTCTGCGGCATGATTCTCAAGTGCTAGACATCACTATAACCCTTTAAAACTGAGCGTCAAGCATGGCAGCTGTTAGTACTATTTTTTAAAAAAAAATATGGTATGACTCGACCGGGGATAGAACCTACAACCTTCCACATTCGAGGAGGACGCTCTAACCACTAGGCCACCGGAGCGGTCTTAATTAACAAATCATAAACTATCTATATATCTATAATTCAAGGCAATGAGGTAATTCATTCTTGTTTATTGTCCCCATTGATTTTATATGAAATAAGATCATTCATTGTGCGCATTGGCAAAGGATTTTGCAGGCATTTTCTGCTGCCTCATCATTAATCAGATAGTTAATAAATAAATTTAATGTCAGCACTGGCAAATTCTTTCATATTAAAAAAGTCTTGGAAAGATTTAAGGTCTTTACTCGAATGCAAAAATGATTGATAGAAACTGAGTTATCATAAAATTTAATGCGTCTAAACATTTTATTCGAAACATTATAATGATTTAATTGATGAGATGACACACGACTTCAACAATCATCCATCACCTTGACAAAATTTTCTCACGAATGTCGTCTTAAGTTTCCATGGTTATCATCTTTTCAATCAATATCATCCACCCTTGAATCACCTTCTCATAATCGATTTACTGAAATAAATAATTTTATGAAAGAATGAATGCATCAACACTTTAAGCCAATCAAATGTTTGTTATAAGTATCTACCCCAATCTAGATCTAAATTATGCTATATTTAATAATGCAATATCGGGGCCCCGAGTGGTCTAAAGAGCTCACAGTTACGGATCACGGCCATCTCACCTCTATCTGCGTGGGTTCGACCAATGTGGATATGTGAGAAAGCTTGCCAGTAGCTTATCGTGGGTCGGTGGATCTGTCTGGTGTTTTCCTGGGTTATTCCTCCACCATTAATACAGGCCGACATATATAGCCTATCGTGTGCTGAAAAATGGCGTGAAGCCCTACAACAGCAACAATAATAACAACAAGAAGTCCAATATAAAATCACGGCAAAATGCAATATAGTCTTCATTAATAACACCAAACCATTTTAAGGTGCAGTAATAACTGGGATGAACAATTAGCGTGTTGTAGTTTTCCTGCTGTAACATAGTAATAAAGTTACGTCGAGTTCGTAAGGGCTAATATGTAGTCTTTTTAAAATGTCTAAATATCTTCACTTGCATCAAAAGGCTGGAATAGAATATTCACGCAGTTACATACTGATTAAAGCTACCTCATGTTCAAGTCATTTCTTTGCTGAACCAACATCTCCGTAGATTTGACGATTGTGGATGATGTTGACCGCTTGTGCCAGGAAAAAAAAACAACCGTAAATTCAGAGCAAAAAAAGCCGCATTTAAAAATGTTAAACAAGAAACGTTTTAAAAGAAAAAATAATTAGTATAATGTTCGGTGACGGATTGAGAAAATGACAGGACTTGCTGACAAAAACTCAAACAACGCCTGATTCTTTGGTGTCATTTCCCCATTCGCACACAAATGCATATGATTGATTATATTAGTAATAACTCACCCTCTACCCGTGGGAGTCCTCCAGCTGTAATTCTGGCCATATCCTGGTAAAACCAGGTGGTGCAGGATTCGTTGATACCTCCTGTAACACAGGTGCGCGTGTACCACAAAGCAACCCAGATGTCAATTTTACTTTCGATAGAGCTCTCCGATTTTATATTAAAAGTAATTACCATCCATCCAGGACTTACAAAACTGATGAGCTGCAGCAAAAGGGACAACGCTATTAAAAATAGCGTTACCGGAATTAGCTTCCTTCCACTACCCATCTTCACGAGAATTTACGCAAATTTCCTTTTGGTTTTTTTTTATTCACAAATACTCCATCCAATCCTTAGTCTTGTAAATATAGCAGAGTTGTTTTAAGCAGTTTTGCCATCTGTTTATGTTAATCGTCCGATTTCATCCTCTGCAAAGGTTGAAATGAAACGTATTACTCAGCGTTTGCTTCCTAACCTTTCCAAATGGTGTTCCGCTTCAGTATTTTCTCATTTAAATGGTTCTTCAAGATATAAAAAAAGAAATATGAATCACCTGGAGTAAACATTTAGCTCACGTATTGTGGAGACCGTTATCAGAATCGAGGTACATGCATGTATTTGTCGTACATTAATGATGAATCTTCCAGTTAAAGCAATCCCGGTAGTGCGATTGTTTTTACAATGCTATTTTCAACGGTTAATTTAGTACGCCACAAACACTTGTGAGAAGTATTTCATTCGCGTTTAAGGCTTGCAGAGCGCAATTGATTTCAGAATACCGTAGACTTCTGCTTCAGTACATCCGTTGATACAAGCAGGCAGGTATGTAGATAAGTTGGTTGGTATGTATGCTAACCAATCAATGATTAAATCTTCCAACAGAAAAATATTTTTCGATTGAGGAGGGGTCAAAAAGATACAAAAAATATTTAGCTGTGTTGGTCATGACTATCAGTATAGCTTGCTTCTATAAAACAATCCACCATTTATATAGTATTACATCACTTCTTTTGCCTTGCTTTTTCTGTAAAGGTCTTCCGAAGTTTGACTCGTTGCTGGCTTCTTTCTTTTACAATGCAACAGACTTATCTGGTTGTTCCTTAGTAGTAATTGTTTTCATTCTAACTGATGTAGCCTGAGCTAACGTGCATTTTTCAAGTGATAAATCCTGGCAGTATTGCTATTGTATGATCATTTATCCCTTCAATGATTTTGTCATGTATATACCAATTATGCTGCTTTTGAATTTACAGCAATTGTTAGGATTCCTAAATCCGACGGCAGTTGATTAAAATCTTTCTCGAGATTTTGTGATCTGAACAATACTTATTAAGATTCTGTGTTAGATGCTCAATTTGTCTTTTTCCTCCTATTAAAAAAAATGGTTGAGTAGTTCCACTGCTGCGTCTCCAGCTAATGTTTGAAATGTAGCACATTTCAGTTTCTTACTTTTTTTTGTCTTGTTTTCAGAAGCAAACATAAAAATTATATTGTTGTGACGTCTGACTCCATATAATGAATTTCATATATTTGGTCTCTTACATGGGATTTTTTTCCCTAGGATCTAATCATCACTGGTCTGTTTTAATGCTAAAATAGACAATTTACAGATAGGACTGGAACGCACACAGACTAAGTTACTGAACCACATATTGTAGTGGAACTTAACAAGTGAGAGAGCGAAGTGGCCGGTTTCATCATATAAACACCTAAAAGAATCTTTAGTTATTAGTGATTAAGCTTTATAATCCTTAAAACGGATTTAGAGAAATTATTACAGCAAATAATAAAACTGGTCGTAGCTTAAACTAATCCCTTTAATTGTGGAATCTCGAATATTCAATGAAAATTACATACACCCAAACAAGCACACATTAATTTAATTCGGCACGAACTACCAGCATATTTTATGATATAACTTTATTATGAAACATAATAATCATATATATATATATATATATATATATATATATATATATATATATATATATATATATATATATATATATATATATATATATCTGCGTGTGTGTGTCTATCTCTGTAAATTACGTTTTTTCTCTTCTCCATATAAATGAAATAAGTAGCTATGACAATTTGTTTTCATGATTGCCATTTTTATTGCCAGCTTTTATCAATCACAGACATGCATGTACGAACCTCTATCCATCCTTTCGGATGCGTAATAAATATATATTCAGTCACCATCATCTGTCGTTAGAATGTTGTGGTCTTATGATTGGAGGATAGGAAATATATCGAGAACACATAATTCTAAAACAGGCAGACGAGGTACAATTCGACAACGTACATGTATTCGCTAATTAAGTCGAAGAAATTTCTTACCAACATTAAACATGAAAAGTTTGTATTCAGCAATACACGTCAGATTAAAAAGGTGACGAGGTGCAAAGGAAACGTACTTTTGATTTATTCAGCAAATAATTGGATACACAAATACAAGCATTTACCTTGAGCGCTAGCCAGAATGAATTATCTTATTCCCACTCTAGAAATAATAATAATAATAATAATAATAATAATAATAATAATAATAATAATAATAATAATAATAATAATAATAATAATAATAATAATAATAATAATAATAATAATAATAATAATAATAATAATAATAATAATAATAATAATAATAATAATAATAATAATAGTAAATATAACCTCATAATGCCCCCAACACCACCAACCCCGACACAGAATAGAAACCTTAGAAAGTACAGTAAATCCTTGACAACAAAGATTCTGCAGACTTAAGTTTCAAGAAACTATTTAATACTGGCAATTGACTTTCACGTTTACTACCGATTTTCCTCTGAATGTACAATCCATTAACATCGTCTTTCTTATCTAATGTTCTAGTGTTCCATGGATAAACACAAGTTTTCTGGTCTACTTTTCAATATTTTTTTGTTCATTAAACTAGGAGACCTCTTTTTTTATTGCCAGACATATCTTTCTTGCCACGGTTAATTATTTTTGTGTTCGGACAAACATGCTTTTGTGTTAGCAATATTTCTTAGAATATCAAAATTTGATTATTCAGATCTTGCTGATGCACAATGTAATACACACTTCTGCAAAATGGGAGAAATAACAAGAAATTAATTATTGAATATAGCAGTAGTCTTCGTTAACTATTAAACACTCGAATATGTAACGGTGCCTCTACCATGTTTGTAAATTATAGTATATTTGATGTTTAAGATTTGTTAAGATACGTGTATTTGCGGCGACGACATGAATATTCAATATGACGAATTGAATCTTGAAATCTGTGGAATTATTATCCTTGTTTTAATTCTCTGATTATAGATAGATTGAAGAAACTACTCTTTCAAAATGTTTTACATAATTTTCTTCTTAAACAATGACAGTTGCATTCAGTAGCTGAATACGTCTATATATTCACATTAGACATGATTTTGTATGTAAATTTTAATTTAGATGTATGAACAATACAATCTTAAATAAAGAATTCATCTCTTAAGAGTGACATTAACAACAAGTTGAATGAGAATTATGTTTGTCTCTACTGTTGTTTTGCTCAAAAACAATACAGTGCCTTAAGGAGTAATGTAATACGTTTTTAAGACGAATCTTTCTGCAAAAAACAGATTCTGATCTACTGATTATTTCTAACAAACTGCATAGACCAGGATTTGATGGCGAATTATGTCCCATGATAACCATTGCTTTACAAGCTGGACATTCACGAATATATTTGTCAATGTCAATTCTGACTGCTGCATTCACATTACGGTAATTTCTGAGAGATGAATATATTGAATGAACTGTCACTTAACTAGAACAAACAACTTTTATTTTGTTAGTGTATATAAATCATTAGTTCATTATGATTAAGTCCAAGACATTCAACCTTGTTTTGAAACAACTCCACTAAATGTAAAAGTGGGTATACCCGTAAATGTCTTTACACACAGTTATTTATCATTCTTTTTTTCCCGGCTGGTCGTAGGGGATCCACAGATGACTTTTCAACAATATCTCTCCATTGGGATCTTGCTCGTTTCAACTTCACAAAGTCCATGCCTGTCCAGTCTCTGGTGTTGTCTTCTCATCTCTTCTGTCTGCCTCGTTTTCTCCTTCCATTTATTAAAGGATTGCCAATGACAGGCCATATGAGCTTGAAACGTGACCATACCATCTTAGTTCGCGTTTCTTTACAGTGGTAAAGAGATCTTCATGTGGTCCAATTAAACCTTGGATTCCAATACTCACCTTAGCAAGCCATGTTTTATATGTCAATAATCTCTATTAAGTTTTCATGAAATAAAGCAACAACACAAATTAATAATTTTATAAAGTACTTTGCTCTTTTCTCAAACCATATCAGATAAGTGGATAATGAAAATAAAAAGTTGGAAATACTTTTCATGTAATGCTCGATAAAACTACGCTCTTTGTGGTAAGAGCAAAATATAAATTTATTTATAAAGATCTAATAAGAGCCAAGATACAAATGCCAAATGGTATATACGAAACTTGGTTCAGGCACCTTGGGTGTGCAATTGGTGTAAATGAATGGTTCAACTCTTTTGTTTTGGTTTAACTTTGTACAAAAGAAGCAAAAATGATTAGCTTTAAATTTAGCTTTATGCATAGAAATATTGCCACACACCAGTTACTTAGAATAATAGAAGTGATAATGATAAATGCACCTTCTGTAAGGAGGGGACATAGCAATTTGAGCACTTATTCCATGATTGTTCTGTTAATTAACATTTTTGGGGAAATTAATTGTGGAACAAACCCAAACTTACAATCAAGTTTTTAAAATTAATAAACACGTGTATTGACTTTAAATAAAGACAGTCATTGACTTTAAATAAAGATTATCTGAAAGTTAAAATTCTGAATGGTCTTTGATGTTACTGATGAGTAACATGAACTTTACAACTACTTGTTAAGGGTCATTTCCTAAAGTTACAAATTATAAACATGCACGCCTTCATGGTAGAGTTTTACATACACCATCTTATTCTCATCTCGTTTCTTGTCTACAGTGATCATATTGTTTGGTTGCTATGTGCAACATGCTATTCTTTGCTGCATATAACTGCACACGGAAATAACCAGATAATACAATAAAGATTCGTAAGACGCGATAAAAAGTCATAATCTTCTCTTTTCATCTTTTAGAACTGTTTTTTATTCTTCTATTTCCTCACAACATCGTACTAGAATATATAAATGTAACAAAGAATGTCCTCCGTAAGAAAAAAAAAATAAACACAGCTACAGTAGCTCTTTCTTTCTACGTAATTAGAGTGTAGCTTTGATTTATAATGATACAGCACCTAACATGGATCAATACATGCCTGTTTATACGATCCATTTACGATGTCTTTACTCGGGAATAATTTATGTAGTAACTATGGAGACTTGCAAAACAACGCATGAAGTGACTGGTACTTTAGATACGTTCTTGTTTTCCTAATTATAACTTTCATTCATGATAAAGTACTTGATGTTCATATTTTGAAACCCCTTTTAGTTTCTTTGTTAAAATGTCGCATACTATAGATGGTTGATTGTTTGGTTCGTTTATATCAGCACTTTTAATATATACTGGCTGTATGATGCTAGCCAACAGGAAGTAAGTACTTTACCCAAAAACAAAGCAAGGCAGTCTACCAGGGTAGGAATCAATCCCGGGACTATCGGATTATGTGTCTGACGTTATACAAACCGAGATGCTTCCAGTCTGTATAAATAAGGCACAGGAACACACAGAGTTCGCGCAACTATTCAATTATTCATTTGCAGTTTAGGGACTTAAAAAATTGGCTACGCAGAGTATTACAGGTGAATTAAAAGCAAATCAATATAATGTGAAAATATTCCCATGGACAATACAATCATTAAAAAGGGATAAAAAAATTCCTCTGTTAGCAACGATGTCTTCTTTACTTCATGGGAGACTAATAATGCCATTTAAAGGACTTAATAATGCATTTATCTCATCATTAATAGAGTGATTGTTTAGATATTGCCATATATATATATATATATATATATATATATATATATATATATATATATATATATATATATGTATATATATATATATATATATATATATGTATGTATGTATTTGATTGTTTGATTTGTTTTTATCAGCACTTTTAATATACATCGGCTGTATAATGCTAGCCAAACGGGAAGTAAGTGTCTAATATAACACCGATTCAGTGCCATAATTTTTTGGTTATGCGTGCTTAGTCGTGACGGTATATGGGCGGTGCGGTAAGGCAAGGCGATGGGTGCCATTTACTCGCGGACCTGGGTTCGAAACTCGGTAGAGTACGAATTTAATTTCTGTAACCTGTATGATAGTGTTGTTTGTATTAAACAATTATTTCTGCCCACTATTATCAAGATTCTACTACAGAATCCAGGGATATTACAGTCTGTTCTGTCTGGTATATATTTATAATTATTTGTAATACAAAAATCCTATATACCTTGATTTCTTTCATAGGAATCTGAAACGACTGTGTATATTTATGAGAATTATTTACTAGGTCGTCATGCGAGCGTGTCTGCTGCGCACGAGCTTATATAACACCGATTCAGTGCCATCATTTTTTGGTGATGAGTGCTTAGTCGTGACGGTATATGGGCTGTTGCGTAGAGGCAAGGCGATGGGTGCCATTTACTCGCGGACCTGGGTTCGAAACTCAGTAAAGTACGAATTTATTTTCTCTAACCTGTATGATAGCTACGGTTGGTCATGTGGCTTCAATTTCATAGCGGTGAATGACTTCTCTCAAAATATTAAGGTATATAAAAAAATTTCCGTGAAAAATAAATATACAGTTAGAGTGCTACCTGCTTATGTCGACATGGTCTGGCCTGAGGAAAAATTGTCGACATAAGTGGATGTCGAGATAAGTCTTTGAGTGGGGGGTGTCGGAAAAAAGATACAAGTTAAACCACAGGAGACTGCAGTTTTATCAATAAAGCATGACGAATTTTCTAACATGAAATTGTTTGTATTAAACTATTATTTCTGCCCACTATTATCAAGATTCTACTACAGAATCCAGGGATAGCACAGTCTGTTCTGTCTGATATATATATATATATATATATATATATATATATATATATATATATATATATATATATATATATATATAAAGCGTTTGTGTAACGCCGATAAATTTGTGAAACTCATTTTGCATTTACTGCATGCTTCATCTGGCACAAAATTGTATACACTTTAAAATAAAGCCTTGGTATTAAGGCTATTTAAGGCCATTCGGAGACAAAGCATCTAACCTGTGAATCCAGTAACGTTCTGTAATCAGTCTGGTTATCTCTCTATACACAAAATTGATTGGCATGAAAGAAAATCACGTAAAGCTTGATTAGTTATATCAAAATATATTGAAACATTAAATGAGAACTGAGGATCCATGGAATTTGTTTTATTAGAAAGCCATGATTATTCATTCTATGGGTTTTGAATGTTGTCAAATAAATTACATCTGTTGATCCGCGGTCAGTGTTTAACGAACAGTAAACAGTTAGTCTGTATTGGAGTTACTGAAATAGGTTCTTTCTCTAATACTTGTACATTGACAGCACAAACGTCTGTTACAGTTAATGATGAAAAGCATCAATTTATATTTTCTACCAGTTTAGTTCCAATAAATCTTTTTGTAAATTCTTAAGTCATCCATAAGCAAAAATTGGCTTGCTTTCGTAAAGAGGTTTTACAGTGTGTTTATTCGATCTTTTGGGTTATAATCTATAACTAATCAAAATTAAACCAAATGCAAATATGAAAAGATAAGACAAACGACATACAGATGTAAATAAGTTTATACAAACTACATACAGCTGCATATAAAATCACAAACAACCTGAAAGAATATGCAATTGCTGAAATGTCACAGCTGCATATAGTAATTGGCAGGTTTAAACGAAAATGGGAGAGGAGAATCCAACATACAACCTGCAGATGATGATGATGATGACGATGATGATTATGATGATGATGATTATGATGAAAATAATAATAATAATAATAATAATAATAATAATAATAATAATAATAATAATAATAATAATAATAATAATAATAATAATTAATAATAATCATCATCATCATCATTATCATTTGATAACCATGAATGTTTTAAGGCCTGAACCAATTTCAAACTATCAAGCATTACTGTTGCAAATAAACCATTGGACTAAAAAGACTTAGCCACTCCTTGCTTAAAACATAAAAAAATGGCATTCACATCCCACCGTCCCAAAAACAAATATTACATGGTAGAAAGGACGTCTGTAACAAAAGTATAGTAGAGATGGATGTGATGCTTTTGGAGTTACGTAGACAATAATGAGATGCATCGCATCTTCTGTAGAAGAAGGTCGACTTTGTTAGACACTTTACGTTTTTATAACTAAATAAAATATGCATATTCTCTTCTTCCTTCCTTCTTTCCTTCCTTTCGCAAGAGCTTTATCAACCAGTTTCTGTATACAAAGACTCTCAAGAGCAATAGATCGGTGCAGCTTCCAATTTATTTTTTTCCTCCAATCTGTTCAAATCTTCACTAGCAACTGTGCCAGACTTCAGAAACATATTCTAAAATGTGAGGTATAAAAAGAATAAATATAATTTGACCAAAGCTTCCTGCGAAATGAACATCTTACTTAAGCACAATATTGATATATAAATGTATGTATGTAATTATGTATGTATATAATTATGTATGTAATTATGTATGCATATAATTTTGTATGTATGTATGTATGTATGTATGTATGTATGTATGTATGTATGTATGTATGTATGTATGTATGTATGTATGTATGTATGTATGTATGTATGTATGTATGTATGCATGCATGCATGCATGCATGCATGCATGCATGCATGCATGCATGCATGCATGCATGTATGTATGTATGTATGTATGTATGTTGAATCAAAACTGGCCAATGCTGACATAAATGATAACGTGGTAAAATTAAAGTCTGGCGGCAAGATCAACTAATTATTGAACAAAGAATGGGTATGAACTGGCAGCTTGTCAACATATATGATAAGACAACAAAGGATTTATTCAAGCTGGGACCCAGGGATTCTGTCGACATCAACATTTTTTTTTATCTCGACATCGAAATAAGCATGCAATTTTGGTAGTAATAGTTAACTAAGGGACCGGGACTTTGCTTTTTTGTGGAGATAAGCAGCTTCTCCACATAAGAGATGTTGACATAAGCGGGTAGGACTGTATAACAAGGGGATTTTACTCTTAAACCTTTGTCATACATAATATATGTGTACCAAATATGTAAAATTGCTGTTAAAAACAAAACATACTACACTGATTAACAGTTAACAGGCAGGCCGGCCTATGTGTATGGACTTGAATATGTAACAGGTATTCCATGTATAGCACACTGCACTTGGGAACTTTGCTGTATGTGTATCAAATGGCTAAAATGCCACACATTCTATGAGGTAAAGGGCTATTGATATAACTGTAACCATTTACATCTTGAAGAGATTATGTAAAGAAACATTTAACGCTGACAAGTTTCTAGTCCGAGTTCCCTCTGACCCAAGACACCACATTTTTGATATTTGTTTTTTTATGCTGAGGTGTAGGGTCAGAGTCCACTCCTTATCAAAAAGTTGGCATTCACCAACACCATTTGGTGCCGACATAGGGTTCTTGTCCACTATCAGGCCTGGCAAACTTAAATGGCCTTACATTGACCCATACTTACATTAAATCGGTAGGGAAATCATTATTTTCTCAGAAATTACAAGCATAACACCGATTTGGTTTTTGATCTGTTGTCAGAGACAAAACTACAGCATTGATGAATTTTGACCTTGTCTCGCACCATTTGCATTGCTAGTCACATGACTAAACAAATCTCGTAGCCGATATGCATAAACGTCACAGGTCAAATAGTGTCGGTGAATTCCAACTTTTTGATAGGGAATGTTCTCTGACCCTACACCTCAAATAAAAAAAACAAATATCAAAAATGGGGTGTCAAGGGTCAGAGGAAACTTGGACTAACATGTTTCTTGCACACAGTGCAAACACATGACATATGGACCCATACTTAGATTAAATCAATAGGGAAATCATGTATCTTCTCAGAAATTACAAGCAAAACACTGATTTTGGTTTCGATCCGTTGTTAGATGGGACAAAACTAGTGCTGATGAATTTTGACCTTGTCTCGCACCATTTGCATTGCTAGTCATATGACTAACCAAATCTTGTGGCTGATATGCACAAACGTCACAAGTCAAATAGTGTCGGTGAATTCCAACATTTCGATAGGGAATGGACTCTGACCATACACCCCAACATAAAAAAATCAAATATCAAAAATGGGGTGTCAAGGGTCATAGAAACTTAGACTAACATGTTTCTTGCACACAGTGTAAACACATTTGGGCATGGATCACTTTTATATGCGCATTGAAATTTTTAAAAGAAAACCTACAGCAGCAGACAGTAATAAAATGGATTTTAAATTGATATGAGTTAAATGTATTTTACAACCCTAAAGCAATGAGAGATTCAAATATGTTTTGGACTAAATATTATTGGCTTAAATATGAACCAAAAGGATTGAAAAAAAAGATGACCTGTAATGAAGTTAAATTCACCATGTAAGATTCTAATATTGTGCAAACAAGCAACAGGCTTTCTGCCCTTAAAACTAAACACAATTTTTTTTTATCTTACCTCAGATTCACACGTTACTGCATCTGGTAGTGTTAATGCAACAGGTATCACTTTTGTCTTTGATGGTATGCATGATGTAACACCTTGTGGTCTACCCTTCTTTGTTGTATCTCTACCACTGCCTCCCTTTAGATCAATAATTTTGCTGAAGTCGTATATTTCCTCACCGACACGACAACATTTTTTCATTAAGTCTGATGCTCTGATTCTCTTCCACAATTAAGATAATCTTAATTTAAATATTTACATACCAAATAAAAACGTGCCACATGATTTTAAACTGCCAAACAGACTGATATAATTATTTTTTGGTAAACACAATATCCAATTAAGTTAAACTGATGCGGGTAGGTAAGTAGTAGGAAATTGCTAAATACTGATGCAATATAGCATTTGAAAGACATTGTGATTTGGGAAAAACATTTAGAGGATATCACTTACTTTAAATAGATATCAACAATCAGTAACAGACTTTATTGTCCATAAAACTGATACTTGCATAATTCAAGACTGTTCAATAAAGACAAATTTTGTCAAAAGAACAGATGCACAATTCACAAAGCCGGTACTGTTCTATGCAAACTATGTCTATAAAGCAGATTGACAACTCTTGGAGCCACGCTGATCTATAAAGACAAATTTTGCCCATCAAACATATATACAGTTCACTAAGCAATGCCTGTTCTATGATGACAAATTTTGTCAACAGAACAGATATACGATTTTGTTCACAGAACAGGTGAATTCATTTTATGAAAACGGGGCTGTTCTATTAATACAAATTCTGTCCAAAAGAACAAATGCAGATTTCAAAACATTTACTTGACTTCAAATTTTGTAAACAAAACCGGATTACCTTTCACGATCTATGATTTTTTTTTTTTAAATTCATCCTAACATAGATATATCATCCACCAGGGCTTGTTTTATGAAGAAAAATCGCGTCCATAAAACGAATGTACATTGCGTACGTGCATATTTTTCTTAAGAAACACGCTGAATCGTAATTGTTTTGAGTAATTACAAATTTGTCAAAAGATTAAGAATGTAATTTCGATAAGCAGCGACTAATTTACTAATGATCAGATATATCAATCGTACTGATACCTAATATTAGTGAAATTGTAAAGCAATTTCAGCGATGTAAGCACACTTTTAACTACTTAATGAACTATGTAATAGTGTAAACAAGTCTAGAATTTGATAAAAGAACTATAAACATTCATACCCTTTTGGAAGACGCCATTGTTGTTGTTACTAAATCTTCCGCATGCTCAGGTATAAGAAGCAGTTAAAACGTCACTGTTCTATGCATTCCGTTCTGGGACATTTTTTGTCCACTAATATACCTCCTAGGTCAACATGAGTCGAATTGTCTTGGGCAGAATTTTCATTTAACCAAATTGCCCAAGATGTTCCGATTGCAACAACAACTATGGCAGAATTCACGAAAGGAAAATCTAAAAATTTCCGTACAAGGAAGTCTTCTTCAGACGAGGACGACGATTCTGAAGATGACACTGTTGTGTTAGGCCCAAATTAATATGCTTCACAATATCTATTTTTATGAATTTCTATTGCACAACATAACTATTGTTTCATAATTTGTGTCGAACGGTTTCCTTTGCTTTTATTTTTCCCATAGTAACGTATTTTCGATGTATGCATACAAATTAAAAAAAAAAAACAACCATATTTTCTGTTCTTCTATTTTCCTCATAAAATTGTTGTTTATACATTCACTAATTGGTTTTTCCATCACTTAGTCAATTAACGACTGTGTATGGTATATATTTTTACGACTTTCACACCGATATCATTGTTCCATTAATTTTTTTTCTCTGATATCTTGGAGAGTTCCTAGACATGTCATCCCCAATACATTTCAACCCCAAGACAGTTCGGCCCGGACATTTTAACCTCAAGGACAATCCAACCCGAAGACAATTCGTCCCCAACTAAATTTACTGTGTCCCGTGTTTACATGTGGGTCATATAATAGTGTAGACCAACATGTAGGTCTCCGCTTTTTTTTTTTTTTATATCTGTCAGCAGCAGAGACCAACAGCCTTATGCACTAATCCATACTGATTGTTAACAGACTTTTAGTTCTTAGGTATCGGACGCTCGCTAGCAATTAATAAAATTTATTTCTACTGACCTTAATATGCGGATAGAAACTAAAATCTCTCTTCTTTTGACCTATGGCATCAAATCCTTCAGAACACTTACTTTGTAATAAATAATCCCTGTCAAAATAGAACACCCATGTATTCATCTATTAATGACCTTATTTTTAAATAAGCTGACACATGCGTAGAAAGCAGCATCACCCCAAGACAAGAACTAGTGTGGGAAACCTTCTAGCTAGGAGTATATCACATGGAACTGACTAAAGTTTGGGATGGAATTGAGGTTGCGTCTGGCTGTCACAGCATAATTTTGAAAGAGAGAGAGAGAAAGGTGTCGGAAAATTGAGATTGAAAAAATGATATTTTTTTAAAATATAAAATCTGTAATGAGCCATAAAGATGTGCTAAATATTAATAATAATACATATATACATGCATACATACTTTTTTCTATTATTATTATAGTCATTAATAGCTGTATTTTTAATAATATTTTATATATATATATATATATATATATATATATATATATATATATATATATATATATATATATATATATATATACACACAGAACTAAGCTTGAAGACATCAGAGTGATTCAGAAGTTAAGAGAAAGGCCTAAGGGAGTGAATGCAGTTGGACTTGCACTTGGTAAAAAGATTACCAAGACAGAAGAAATTGAAGGGGTATTTATTATCAATATGGATTGTGTATATTTATCATTTTACATATGATATTTATTATTATAAAATAGGAATTTTTTTGATTTCTTTCAGTCTTTTTATTACTTAATCAATTTTAGTCTTTAAGTTCCTTTTTGTGGAATCTAAAGTTTGAATGTAACATAATATTATTGGGTAACAAGGAAGACTAATAAATTTTTAATGTACTGGTTCAAATGAGTATTTCTGAAAAGATGGTGCTTGGTATCATTACCTGATTACAGTAATATGATACCGCAGGTTCCATTAACTTTTCCATTTTTGAATGTCTGGGACATCCATGGATGGAAATTGAAATGCTTATATCCCATGTGTACATGATTCCACCATGTAGTTAACCAAAGAGCAGTCTTACTCAATTGGACATTATGATGGGTGCATGAAAACTGTATGAATAATTGGTTGGATGTGTAACAGGATGCCTTTCTGGGTTTTTCACTTAAGTTTATGAACACATTAGAAGACTCCAATAAATAATCATCAACATTAAAGATTTTATTTGATAAATTTTTACATCCTTGTTTTGAAGTTTGTTGGGTTAATATTCCTAATTTCAGCATTTTGTCCTTTATTATATCTGTATCATTTTGTTCAGCAATAAAGGAAGACACCATTGGGATCTTTTTTTCCTACAGGTTTTGCAATGTCATTGAAAATATACAGCTTATGTTGTAATTATTTGATAATGAAGACACAAAATTACCAGTTGTTCTTAATATTTTGAACATTAAGTTTAGTGGATGAAAACTCTTTAATTGGTTGTGTATAAGGATATCATTTTTGCATTTAACTAAAGGCTGTGAAATGCATGAGACAATTATCCAAATGAATAATCATCAGCTTCAGAGATTTATTTCACATGCTAGTTTTGCAGTTTTACAGGCTAAATTGCTAATTGCTAAATTATGTCATCATGGGGAATCAGCCATATCAAATACAATTAATGTCAGCTGGGTCATTTTTACCAATTTTCTCATATTGTTACAGATAAGTTTTTATTATTAACATGTGTTTTTAAATAAATCTGATGTCAAACCAACTGATACTTTATCACTCAGTAGTCCAGGAGTAGTGGGGAACATGCTATATCATGGATATCTAACATGCTCACATATAACAGGATGTTTCTTCTTGTATTGGGAAACATAGGAAGAGATGTCACATGCGGTCAGAAGAATTATGAAATTGCTCTTGATCTAATATCTAAAGTGTTGTTTACACTTGAAATCAGATGTGATTTAACGGTGGATATAAATGGAAACTTGTACAGCTTGGATAAGGACTGGAAATACCTCAGTCTTTTGAAGTTAGATGTGACACTTGAATTATTTCTGCATAAATTTAAAGCATGTCAGTTGAACTCATTCACAATTTTATAACTATTTATAATTTTTTTCTATCTTGACTGACCAAAGCTTCTGTACAGATTTGGTTGCCTACACATAAAACTGTTGTGATAGGGCAGGCATTATTCTAGTCAACAAAAGAACATGTGCTTTGTATGACATCAGGTTATTGTAAATGGGGAGTGTATGGATATCATAAAATCAGCACTGTGTGATGCAGAAAAGGTCAGTGATTTTTCCTGCTGCTGCCAGTTCCTTTTAAGAATCCAAGACATAACATTAGGTCAACAAATATACTTTTCCCAAGAGGTCAGTTATGCTCTGGAGCCAGTGAGATTGGCTTAAAATTGATCAGGTTTTGGGATGCAACACTTATGACACATGTCATGTCCAAACTTGGTGAAAATCTCAACATATGTTCAGATATTTATACTTTTGACTACTCATCAATTTGAATGTCAATGATTGCCCATTTAATCACCAACTGGGCATTATGGCAGCAGTTAATCATAGCACCCTCGTTGTGGACTTTGTACAGCTTTGAAATGTCTTTAACATTTTGCTTAAAATTTTATTTTTTTAATTTATTTTATCTGTGATTAGAATTTAATATATTTCAGTGTATCGGTGTTGTTGATCTCACACACACATGCACACACACACACATATCAGATAGATACAGCACTTTACTTTTATACTGTACATGTATACATGATGTAACAGGGTTTGGTGATGTTCCCTGTTAATCGATTTGGTGATTGATATCTAGGGAATGACCTCCCTCGATGTTATTGCCCAGTGTGAGTAGATAGATAGGACATTGACAGAGAACTAAGCCAGACTATTGATACATGCATGAATCATAAATATATCAAATACATTTGCATAAAACCAAACAAATGAATAGAATATTATATGGAAATTAAAGTTACGTAACTTAATGCTGTGTCTTTTCCACACAATTGTGCATCATAGCACTATAGCTTGTCTTTTCCTTTCAAGACAATTATCTGGCTTCTCTACATTATTAATGTGGGAAATCACTATTTTCAGGTTTCCCATGAAGCCAACTCTGTCTTCTCTGAAGCAAAATAGGACTAAAGAATTCTGAGCTAAGCCAAACCTCAATTTTAATTGACCAATCAAAAGCAACTGTTTCTAAATTTTTCCCAAATAGTCATGTCTTTCATCAGTTTTTGACAACCTAGAATATGATGCAATTAACTTTACTTTGAAGATCAATTGTTTGACATAAGGTCTCCAACAACCATTACGGTCAATAATTCTAATGTACTGTCTGCCACTATACCATTACGACGACTGGGTCAATTTTACTGAAGATTAAACATTGGCCCTTTTATGTTTCAGAGATGAAAAAAGAGAAATATCAGTGTGAGCTTTCTCAAGAATTTTTTGGTTTGACAATGATAACTTTTATGCATAATTTATTCAGCTTTACGATTCATTACATCTTCAAAATTCAACATATTGCACAGGAGTTCTTTATAAAAAAAGGAATTTTAGAAAAAGTTTGAGTATTGGTGATTATGTTTGAACAACTTTTTGATCTCTGTAACATGAAAGCAATTGAATTTAATAGAACATCAGTAAATGCTAGTTCTATGTGCCTATTGAATTGGTTTAAATTCATAAACAATTGACTTTAAAATGATTTATTTTGGAATAGCATTACACAAATCAATCATGTGCAAATACTTAACCAACCGCTCCAGTGGCCTAGTGGTTTGAGCGTCTTGGATGTGGGAGGTCGTGGGTTCGATCCAAAGTCATACCAAAGACTTAGAAAAATGGTACTAACAGCTGTCTTGCTTAGTGCTCATCATTAAGAAGTTAGTATTAGAACTGGTTGGCCTGGTGTCAGGATAATGTGCCTGGCCGTGTCATCGTTCTACATGTCTGCGGCATGATGCCCTAATGCTATACCTCACTAAAAACTGTCCGACTCAGACATCGTAGTGATATGACTTATACAATGTTAAAACTATGTTAAAAATCAAAATCACAACAACACAAATACTTTTAACCATTACTCCCAAATTGCCATGACACATTGTATTTCAATTTTATGTTGTAGGAATTATTATGTTAGTGTTTTTGTGGCATGTGATTATATAGGTAGCAAGGTAAACACATGTGGTATTTTATGCAAGTCAGTAAATTAGTGAATTCAGAAATTATCATAATTATTTTTTCTCTGATGTCATTAGACATAAATTACATTATTGCCATTGATTTTCATAGCCATGATAGCATTTGTTTGGTAAGCATGGCAATGTAATGCTGCCAAAAATATCCCAACTTCTTACCAGCTATTAAATTGACAGTTTAAGATTAGAGCACTAGTGTGCAGTCTTTTATCTCTTATAAAGGTATTTTATCTGCTCCAGAATACAGCAGTTACAATATACGATCATATAGCTTTTGCTTTTGAAATTCACATACAGTAGTCCCCCTCTTATACGGCCACCCCTTCTGCACCGGGAAAGTGGCCTTATAAGGCGGATGGCCTTTCCAGAGGGGGACTAAATTTTTTGTGAGAAGTATATGTACGTAGTAAGAAAGCTTCATTTTTCAAGCATTTAATATCTTTGTTTAAAAGCAACATTAACTATTGAACGGTTCTTGTGCTATAATAGTTGACTTTTTTCAAATGAATATGCATTAATAGTTCTTATTCTTGGCATAAGCGTGATATGCGAGCGGATGTTGTCATGCACGTTGCAGAACCATTCAAAAACGTCATTTGAATCTTGGTACATACGCAATTCTCTTTCCATTTGCTCCATTTTACCACTGCTGCTAAATAACTTATCGGTTATGATGTTATTTATACAAGTCTTATTTATTCGAGTCTTTTCAACATAAAATTGTTTTATTTGAGTCTTTTCTGCCTAAATTTGTTTGGCCAGTCCCCCTCCCCCGATATCGTAGACTATAATAACCCACGTTTTCTGAAATAATCATCTTTGTTTAATTGATGACATGTTAATGTTTGGTAATGAGTTATTCGATGTTGCTAACTGTATGCAATTTAATTATGCAGACGACACATTTGTTCAGCGTACGAAATGCTTTCTTCGTAAAGAAGCGACAAAATTGTGTTGTCACGTGATTTTTCGGTCTTTGTCTAGTACCCTGTTTCTACTTTTAGCTGACCGTGTGATCTTAACCTTACGTCCAGTTATAATCCTCAATGTTGCAACTACAAGACTGATAAAACAATTTTTTTCTGCATTTAAACAACCTGCGGTATATTTTTAAAGGCAGCGATTGTCACGTGATTCATTAGTCGCAGTCTGGTACTCTATTGTTTTTATATTTTTTTTTTTACTCTAAGTGCGAAAAACGGCTTGGATCTGTACGCAGATTTGATCTGAACATCGCGGCTGTTAGAATTTATAAACATTACAATTGTTGTGTAATAGCCATTAATTATGTAAGTTAACAAGCTCAACATCTTGTAAAGGGAAGCCGTCAAGGCTATCAAACCATTTTCCAGGCAGACTTTTGTAGGGTACGTCAATATTGCCCCTTACTACTATTAATAAGTGTAATCTTAACAATTATCAGTGGATAAACCGGACGTCTTATGATAATACATAGTAAAGATATATGGATTGCCTTTAGGCATGGATTAAAATTTGAGTCTTTCTCGGCTTTATGGAATAAATGTGGCTTCTCATAAGGTATAAAGGATATAATATTAACCTAAGTGGTACATGTAGAACCCTTTTCTGACGAACGAAAACCTGACGTCGGGAAACAGAAATCGGATTACTTAACACAATTAGAAAAAAAAATTGTTCTAGATATTATAAAATAAAATGCGGCCGCTTGTGAGGGGTAAATTTTATGTTTTTGCAAAAATATGCTGGCCGCTGGTCGTGTTAGCCGGGTGGCCTTTCATGAGGTGTAATTTTGAACACAAATTCGTCGGTGCCGTCAGATTCTGGCCGTAAGGAGCGGGTGGCCGCTGGTGAGGGGGGGGCCGTTCAAGAGTGGGACTACTGTACTTGTATATATATGTATGTTGAGTACATTTTACACGACTGTGGTATTCCTTTTTTTTACAGACTGTTGAAGATCCATTCAAAATGAAGACTGGTGGCTTTGTAGATTTGAAGACAATCAAAATCAAGTAAGTAAAGTTTGCAAGAAAGCAGAAATTCCAATTTTTATTTACTGGAGACAATAAGATCAGTTTTCCTAAATAAATTACAAACTTGATGTTGCCCCTTTGTTTCCATGCTTGTAGCAGATAGTAGCAACCCCAGTCAAAATTACAAAGTCAATATATTTGCATTCTAATGGTTGATTCTTATAGAGCTCATTCAGACCTTTTCAGAACAGTTTTAAGTTTTTAAATATAATGATTAGTTAAAAAGTTATGACTATTTGAATACTGGCAAAAACTGGCTTTTCGGTGAATTTTTGCCTTATATAAATGTATGTTTAATTCTTCTGAGTCATGGACCTGACACATTTAATAAAATAAGTATTTCTATCATAACTTTTGATCTAAGCAAGATATCTCCATGAAACTTGGCAGTCTTATAGAATTTTGCCTGTAGAATTCAAATATCTGCAGTAAATTAAATAATGTCCACATGATTTCAGTATAGGGAAGAATATAAGGTGTTTTTAAAAAAAATTCTTCTATCAGACAATTGAGATACTGGACAAGATATTTGTTAACACATCATTTAATTCAGAAGAAAACATTGGCATACATTGTAAACAGTTCATCAAATTTTCTATGCTCTGAGAATGTCCACTGATGTCCAGAATCAGCAAAATTCAGCAAATGTACGATTATTTTTCTTATACAAGTTGAAAATTTATATCACAATTCCATTTGACTGTCTGTGAATAATTATACAAGATTTTGATGATATTGTATCAACACTGATGCCTGCATTTTGGCAGTAAGGTCCAGGATAATCTCATATTTCTGCACTGAAAATGGAAAAAAAATGTTTTAGGAACAGTTAAAAAACTATATATTTAAAAAGATAAATAGGTCATCCACAGGAGCCTGCAGTTTTATCAATAAAGCACGACGAAATTTCTGACAACATGAAATTACCTTTACAGTATTATTAAATATTTATTAAATAACGTACAGGTGATTTCATGTTGTTAGAAATTTCGTCGTGCTTTATTGATAAAACTGCAGACTCCTGTGGTTCAACATATAAAATTGCTGTGCTGTACTTTATCATGGTACGAAATGTAGATCTGTAAAACACGTTTTCATTCTCTATTCGTTCTACCTATATTTCCAAGTAATTTGTTTAAATTTCATTTACAGATATGCAATTTTGTTTTTAAATGTTAAAATATCATTTGCATACAATTTGACATTAATTTGTATTTAGATAAAAGTTTTGAAGAAGAAAAAAAAACGTAAAATAATTCAAGAGTAAACCTGTTAAATCTACATATACGTCAACATCAGGACGATCATTTATGTGATACAATTTACGCTATATTTCACAAAAATATTTAATAAATACAAAATAATTACTTACCGATACAGAACACTCGAACAGTGTACATATATCACAGCATTTATCTTGTGATCGCTGATTATTCACATTGAAGTTATGTTTATCCTCGTGGATCCAATATGGCGACCTAGCGCATGTGTCTTATAGAGGTCAACTTGTAAATTCCGTACTTTCAAAATTAAATGTGGGTACTTAAAAATACGTTCCGAAAAAAAATTTGGTATCAAAAGAAAGCTTAGAATGTGTACTTTCTAATGGTATATCAAAAATGTAAATATAATGTTCGTAAGTTGAAAAAAATTAGCAAGACTTTAGGGACTGTTTTCTCAGCATAGGGTCATTATATGCAAATTTCAAAACACCATTGGAAACGTTATTCATTCGCCATTCATAGTTCAAATTCTCACTAATATTCATGAGGATCTAATGACCCGCATTTGCAAAACAAACACACTGGTATCAACTCGCGTGCACAGGAAATGGCACTTAACTGAAAGCCGACAATTTTGTTAACTGATTGATGATTGCATGGCCATATGGTTAAATAACAACATGTATATATTAATGAATTTTATATGCATTTGTAGATAATTCAAAGGCCTTTTAAATAAAGTTTTTTTCCTAAATTTTTTTTTTTATCAATATTGATTTTAATGCCAATTTAGTGCACACAGTATAAGAAAAAGCCGATTTTCACCCAGTTTACCTGTACGAAATAGGCGCTGACTGGGGTTGCTACAGATAGACTTTAATTAGTATATTAGAGAAATCTTTGTTGTTGTAACTTGCCAAAAATATGCTATATTTGTGGTTATTACTTGATGTGACTGAGACTTGTTGTGTCCTTTCAAGGGAGCTAACTTCATAGTTTTTAAATTTCATGCTTGTGTCATTTCATGCGAGTTAATTTCATAGTATTTCAATTTCATGCTCGTTTTGTCATTTCAGAGTTAAGCATAAATGAGATTTCATGACATTATAAAGTTTTAAATTTTAAAAAAAAGTATGAGATTGTTTTTAATATTCACACTTTGTAAATATTTTATTTTGATTGTTAGTGTGTATCCATGTATACTGTCCATCAGTAGGTTTTCCTTGTAACCTGATCACCATGTACTCTGAGATTGCAAGTGATATTTTGTAAGGTGTTTTATGAGTACTAGTCGATGAATAATTTCGGCCCCATGGATTATAGAAAACAAAATGTACAGATATTTCTGATGATTCCATCATTGGGTTTGTTTTGTTTTTTTAAACATTATTTATATTTTGGACAAACATTATTGAATTTTCATTTTTATTCTAGTCTTACATGTCCTACTTCTGTAACCACATCACATTTTTTTAGACATTAAAAAAACTTGATATATTGTTGAAAGAGAATATGAAATTAGCTTTTGTGTTAGATTCTGTAATTATGTCAAGGGTATGACTTATATCTGACTCTGCTCACATTCCATAAACAGATGAAGTAACTGTAAGAACCCATTTTATCATATGACCCCTCAAGCATGGGAAAGAAGAAAATATTTTTGTTTTGCCTTGAAATGGCAAGATGTATGTGTTGCTTTTTCTGACAGTGACACCAAGAGATTTATTTTTTTTCCAATGAGGAATGTTTAACAATTTAAACATAGCATTTCATGCAATTTGATCAAGTATTGTGTCAGTTGAATGCATGTTTGCAGTTATGTTTTTATCTTGCAAGATTAATGCAGAAAATTAATACATGAAGCATGAAGATGGGAGTGAAATTTCATTCATTTGTCAACCAATCATAAATAGATTGTTATTTTGTTGTTTTTTATAGACTGATGGCTAATATGACATTAACAAGATTTTTAAGTTCTCACCACATAAAATTAGGAAGTAAAGACTTATCTCTATATTTGTCATCATTTTGTTATAGTAACCTATTTCTGAGGCTATCATCTCTAGCAATAATACAGTCGTATAACAATTTTGTTGAATATAACTAAGATTTTAATATATTATAGTCAGAATATACCTCCCCATTTGTTTGTACCCTCTACTAATTTCAGTAAAGGAAGTTTTTAATGTGATAACAAGTGCACAGAGCTTAGTTCATTCATTCATATGTACTTTCTAACATGACTGAGACCTGAGTGTCCCTAACACTGGAATTCTCTGCACCTTTCTTGCTCAACAAACATTGCATACTAACACAGCACCACATTGTGTACACTATGGGCAAGTCATCTTCTGAAGATGCACTTAATGAAAAACAAATGGCTGCCACAATGTTTGTTATAGTTATTGTTCTTTCTGTCTTAATCCATTGTATGATTCAATGTCATTAAGGAAATAGTCTCATAGTTTTTTGGACGGTTGCCAGAAAATTTAGTAGGTAATATTGTATGGTCATGTATCAGCAACTCTTTTTGCTCCCTCATTTTATGTTAGTTATTGTGCATGCAACTGAATGCATTGGAAGACAGAATTTTGTGTACATAACTTGTCTTAAAATATTCTACTGATTTGCTCAGATACAGGTATTTATTATGGTTATCCCCTAAAGATCCACATGTTGATAAATCTTTATGCTTCCTTGATTTTTATAAGAATTTTTTTTCCTTTGAAACTGGATGCATTATATAACATAATTTTGTGAATGCTGCTACTCTTGCAGTTTTTAGTAGATTGCTGTGAGTCTTAGTAAATACGGTTATAGTCTGAAAATATGCATTTTAACCAATCAGTCAACTCACACTGTACAAGAGTTGTGTCCCTTTTTTAACTAATGCCTCATCTCCATCATGGGGATGGGCTGGAATGTGGGAGAGGTGGGGATGTATTTAAGTAAGAAATCACTCGCTGTAACTGTCATTTTTATATTATTTACCTTAGATAATTTTATATTATTTACCTCAGATTTAGTAAAATGACAGCTTTGAGACAATTTTGTAAACATTCCAAATTTTAACCATTTTACACTCTTTCATATTTTCCAATAACTTTTCCCTATCCTGACAGGGAAAAGAAGGCAATTTTAAGGTACTGTGGTTAAGTTTTCTGAACTCATGTCTTCCATATTTGTTGTATTCAAACAAATCTTTGGGATAGTATTGCTGCAAATCATGTATCTTTTGGTGCTCAGCATTAAGAGGTTAGTGTTAGGATTGGTTAGCCTAATTTCACAATTATGTGACCGGGTGGGGACATCATGCCATATGTTTGTGGCATGATGCCCCAGTGCTAGACATCACTATGAACTGTCACACTGCAGACATTATAACAATATGACTGAAAAATTGCCAAAGCTATGTTAAAAATCCAAATCACACACACACACACACACACACATGCAAATCACATAACTTGGTATGTTAGGAGTTCCTGTAATGCCAGCTTAAGCAGTATGACATTTATAGGTGAGATACCTGTTCTTTAGAACACTTTTTAGGCCACATTTTCCAAATTTTTATATAATTATGTTAATCCTGTAAACATTTGAATATTTCAGCCGAGCAGCTCTGACAGAAGAAGAGAATGAGGCAATAGGAACAGCTTTTGCTGCCGAAACAAACAGGAGAGATGAGGATGCAGAAATGTAATTTGTGTGTGTGCATGCATGTGTGTATGTGTTCATATTTGTTTTGTCACCTGTGAGACTTAGGTATCACTTTTCTGGTGGCAGTGGTCATCATTGTCAACTTTAAGATTCTGTGTTAAAGTTTGGTTTCAAATTAATGGTATTAGCTGTAAGATTCAGTTTTAAAGTTTGATGTTAAATTAATGGTGTCAGCTTTGAGATTCACTGTTGCAAGTCAGTTAAAGGGAAAGGAGATGTGATACATTAGTTCATTGCTATGAAGGTCACAGCTGAGACACAGTTGTTTAATTTTTCAAGTACTATAATTCCTTATTTTGTTATGGGTACCAAATTTTGAGAAGCTGTTATGTTTGCTACAATCCATAGATTTGTTAACCCAATGAACAACAGTCTTTCTGTGGAAACAACAGGACCACCTCATCAATTCATTAAATGAAATCGTGATGAAATTTGTTTAATAAATGATTCAAATTTATACTATAAAATGAAATGAATTCACAGCATATATAAGTCCACAAGTAATTAATCATTGGTGAAAGTTTCAGAGATCAAACTAAACTAATTTTATAGATGGTTGTTTGTCAGGTTCTCACAATTTAATGTAACTACTCTGGACAGTGCAGATGTGGGATTGATGAGCTCTTTCAAGTAGAGAATTATACATTTTTACGACTAAAGTGATATTAATCTATATTTATAAAGTTTTCCTAAATCTTTTTAATGTTGAACCATTTGGTACCATTTGTTTTTGTTGTGAAACTAATGTTTTCTAACCAGAAAAAAAATCCAAGTTTGCTTTCAGCATTACATGTAGTGTTATTCCAGTTAATATACTCATTTTGTAAATTTTAGTTCTACTGGTCATAGACCAGAAGAGATAATGGGATGGCCTGTTGAACTTCATCAATTGTCCAGTGTCCTTTAATTAACAGTTTTGTTAGTGCTACTCCTCATAGTTTACTTGGAGGATTGTCACTTATTCATCCAAAGGTAAAGTTGATCCTAACAGAAAATGGTTCTGCTTAGACATCCAATATGGCTGCCACATCAGCAATCTTCATCATCTACTCACCAATGGATAGCCATATCAAGTTTGGGCTTTCAATAAATGACATTTTTGGGTATCTAGTTGATCATAATTTATAATGGTGCTGAAATGATGTCTAATATGGCTGTCACTATAGATATCATGAAAGTCTGGATAAAAATTCATATCATTATAAGTTCCTAACAAAAACCCAGTTCTGATTGGACAGCCCATATAGCCACCACAGCAAACAGCTTGAAAATCTTGTTAATACTACTCCTTGTGAATGGATGGTCATATCAGCATGGTGTTTTCACTAAAGGAAATTTTTGTGATGTCAAATTGGTTCTAAATAAAAATAGCCCTGATCTGGCATCCAGCATGGCAATTGTGGCAGCCATTTTTATAATCTTGTTATTCCAACTCCTACTGAATGGACAGTTATATTGACATTGGGTATTCACTAGTAGATTTCTTATGATATTTTATTCATCCTAAATGAAAATGGTTCTGCCCAGACACCTAATATGGCTTCTTATAAATCTTGTCATTGCTCCTTCACCTGATTGGATTGTCAAATCAACATTGGGGTTTTGCTGAAAGAGTTCTTACAAGTGCTGATGTGACATCTAATATGGCCACCACAGCAGCCAGCTTGAACATCATGTTATTGCTAATCCATAACTGATCATCTTTTCAGCATAGATTTGTCACCAGATGACTTGTTATCATGTCTAGTGGATCTGAAGTAGAATTTGCTCATATCCAATATGGCCACTAGCAGCCATCTTGAAAATCTTATCACTGATTTTCCTTATCAGCATTGAAGACTTATGATGTCTAATTGTGACTAATGTATATGTTGTTGATCTGACATCCAGTGTGTCCACCATTAGGTTTTTTTAAGTCCAACAGCTACTCCTACTAAATGGAAAGTCATATTGACATTGGGTGTTCATGTGAAGACTAATTATGATATCTAGTTGGTTTTGAATGTAAGTTGTGCTTACGTAACCTCAATTATTGCTGCTACAATGAACATATTTCAAACATTGTCCTGTTTTCTCCAGAATGAATGGTCATATGGACCTGGGTATTTTCGTCAGAAGGTCTCCAGATGGTGTCTAGTTTGCCCTCAATAAAAATGGTTCTAATTTGTATGGCTGCCACAGTGACTAATCTGAAACTTTTAACGCTGAAGAATTCTTTTTGGACAGTAGAGCATCAGACACTTTGAGGGACTATTGCTTCGTATGTAGCACAGGTTCTAGTCTAAATCTGTATAGTGAAATTACCCCATTTCAAAAAATATGCAACTTGAAGATTATAGTTTGGTTTTAATAAAAAAATAATGTGATTGAAAAAAATATGTGATTTTCATGTATTCAGTTGATTTTGGGTTTTTTTTGTTACACTTTAGAAACTAATGTGAATTCTGCAATAAGCATACCAAAACAAATCCTGTAAGGCTTGGAATTTACATAAATTCTGCCATCACACACTCTAGAATAATTCCTGAAGATTGGAAATTTGCATGAATAGACCCAGCAAGACTTGAAATCTGTATCAATTCTGTTATCATGCATCCTACAATAGACCCAGCAAGACTTGAAATCTGTATCAATTCTGTTATCATGCATCCTACAATAGACCCTGTAAGACTTTAAATTTACTTCAATTCTTAAATTATCACATCCTAGAATAGACCAGTAAGAACTGGAATTTATACAAATCCTGCGATCACACATCTTAGACTCTACTAGCATTTATGTAATAACACTTCATGACGTGATGTAATGACCAAGACATCCAGATTTTTTAAAAGTCATTTCCCTTCATGATCATATAATTTTGTCAAATAAAATCAGAATTATTCATTGTGAAATAAATAAAATCTTACCTTTTACACATATGAAACAAAATTTAAGAAACTCTTAGAACAATCAATAGTTTACTAAGATTTAATAATATAGAAATTATTCAACTTATAAGGCTTTCTCGTTAGAATTTACTTACACATTAGGACCACTCTGGTGGCCTAGTTAGAGCATCCGCCTTGGAATTGGGAGGTCAGAGGTTCGAACCCCAGCCAAGTCAGACCAAATACTTATAAAAATGGTGCTATCAGCTGCCTTGTTTGGTGTTCAGCATTAAGAGGTCAGTGTTAGGACTGGTCATCCAGGTGTCGGGATAATGTGACTGGGTGGAACATCAACCTACATGTCTGCAGCTAGATGCCCCAGTACTATATATCACACTAACCTTCCACACTGCAGACATCATAGTGATATGATTAAAAAATTGTTTAAAACAACATTAAAAATCCAAATCACACACGCTTACACATTAGCTTCAATTCCATGAACAAGAATATCAGTATAATATTCAGTAAAATTAGTCTTGTATTTTCTATTCAAGATACCCATGAATAAAGTTTGCTATTACTGATAAATCATGTCCCATTTTCAAAGTAAAATTTATTATACCAATCCTCAACATTTGAAAAAATTTAATTTACACAATATTTTTACTTCAGACTTTTTCCATATTCAGATGTCCTTGCAATGTTATATTTCTTTAATGAATTTTGTATTAATATCAATACTTATTTGTATATTATTTCTATATTAATATCAATACTTTTATGTTTACATTAATTATGCTTGCAATTTTTAGGTTGCGTTATGTTGAGGAACAGCTAGCTAAGACAAAGGGGAGAACAACTGCAAAGGATGATAATAAAAAGTATGTATTACTGATTTTTTTAATGTTTAAGAATAAAACAGCTGTTCCTAATAGTTTCCAGCCAGAACCAGCTTATGAGCTTCAATGACCTTTGGCTGGCTTTATATATCTGACAGTGAACATAGGGTGCACATAAGTAACACATGGTGTTGTCCCAGTCATTATGTTTTCTCCTTAAACACTTTATAGCTACAAAGCTAAAGAGGAAAGAGGTATGATATATTAGCTCTTAGACTTGACAAAATCTTCTAGTTAATGTTTGTTCTTGGGTCTTTGCTTTGTGGATTACATCATCCATAATACTATGTGCTTTTTAACTGCATTGTTTGCAGTGTATACAAATAAAAAAACCTTTCAAACAAGGTATATGTAGCCCTGGCCCTAATTTAAAAGAAAATAATGACATCTAAACTTATTTTAGTAATAACAATTAAACTTTTGTTATCACCTTCCAATACTTGTTTGGGAACCCAATAAAGTAAAACTCTACTACAGTAGAACCTGTCATGAGCGACCTCTGCTATGAGCAACCACTTGTCATGAATGACCACAATTGTAATGCACAGATCGATTTTATTATATAAATGCTGTTATGAGCAACTACCTGCTGAATGCGACCATCGACCACAATTTCTTGGCAAAATATTCATTTTGACACTGATATGAATGACAGCTTCGAAGCAAAAAAAGATATGAACACCATTGACCTTGACTTAATCCTTTGTAAGCATGAGAGCTCGGGATACATGTAGTATGCAAACAATGTGCACAATAAATAATACTAAACAACCATAAGGCAGGATAAACACCACTAATCCTTTGTATCAATGACTGCATAAATAGTAAAGATTGTTCAAATACAGTATTTTTAAATAAAAGAAAAATTGGCTAGCTACCAGTTGTGTGAAATTTACAATTCGGGCGTATGGTGTCATTTGTAAATTGCAGTAAGCCTGACTAAAATACATGTCACTAACTGCCATTGTAGTGATGAAGTCATTCAAATTGCCAGTAAGATTAATCATTGTTTTAAATGGAATAATGATGGATATACACAGTCAACTTAGAGGTTTGCATTTTTTCTTTATCTTTGTGAAAACCCACACATTGTCAGTAGTCCTAATGTCCCAGTGATAAATCTTTTGAAAGGGCTTAAGTGTAGGGTTGAGTACATCATTTGTCTTTCCAGTTAATCTGTAATGCCTGTGGGTGAATGAGGTCTTTGTTTTCAACACTAGTAAGTGAGAATCGTTTCAGATTGATTTGTTTTTATTATTTTGTTACAGTGTTTCACCAAGCTATCATTTGTTTACCTGAGTGCAGATGGTCGCAACTTTTGTTCATCAAGCTATCACACCGATGATTGAAACTTCATCTGAAAAAAATGTATTATTTCTTGATGAGTTAATTATTTGTTGGGGTTTCATTCATTCATTGGTAAATAACATATATTTATTCCACATTTCCCCAAATCCTGATCAAAATCGAAATACATCTAGTAATTATTACATCAACACTATTAATAATGGAACCCCCGATGAGAAAAATTCTAACACTGAAAATAAGATTTATTGTAATTGAAAGAAGTGAAAAAGGTGATACAGCTCACAAAATAGCAGCCAGCTTAAACATTGGTAAAACGCAAATTTGGAATGTTATCAAAGACAAGGAGAAATGAATGGCAGAAAGGTGCACAAGCAAAGAGGAAAATTACCTTACTGTGTTACCTTTGTTTATTCCCCAAATCATATACATGTGCTATTACATGTACATATTCAGGTGATGTTCAAATATAAATCTAATTCACATTTCTTGATAGTTGTACACTGTATATCTTTACTATATAAAGTTATATTGAGAGGAATGCATGCAGTATTTAAAAAGATTTATGAATAAAAGGATTTGCTACATGTACAGTGAGATTGGGTACTTTTTTCAGTGCTAACTACTGACCCTGGAAAACAGTCCATTTTCACACACGAAACCTGTCTTGAGAGACCACTTTTGGTTGGCAGAAGGGGTGGTCTCTCAAGACAGGTTTCACTGTATCAACTTGACCACAATTCTAATTAATTAAGAATGTATTCTCAAGATGGCAAGTCTTATTACTGTCAATTAATTTTTTTTTTTTAAACTGCTGTGATGTCAAATATTATTGTTGGGTGAAATTCTTAGTAAAGCTTACTGAAATTAAAAAAAATCCATTTTTTATAAATGAATTGTTAGAGAGAAAAAAACTAATGAATTATGGAAGGATAACACTAAGACTTAAACACTAGCCAGAACCAAGAATGATGCATATTCTGATACAGTCATTTATTGTTAAGTTTATTGTTTGCTCATTAATGTCTCCATTAACTTGACATTGTCAGAATCATGCAGTATTTTACGATACTAAACACCTTCATATTGTATACATGTGCACAACACATGTGCCTAAAGATAATATAGTGTATTAGGAACTACTTTGTAAAAAAAATCATTTACACTTATCAGTTAATTAAGTATATTAATGTTTTCTTTTTATTTTAACTTTTTATATTTCTTCTAAATGATTTCATATTTTGCTAATATCCAGCTGCTTCCATTAATTTTCAATAGCAAATGTTCTATAAAACTCTTAAATCGTTTCCAGATAGGTAAAATCAGCAGATTAGTATGAATTCATTTTTTTTTTTAAGAGGTGGTAATTTTCTTGGACTTAAAGACTTCTTCCAATCACAAATTGAAAGATCCACCAAATGGTTATACTTGAAACAGTAGGAACCATCTCTGCACTGTGATTATAGGTGCTGACAAAAATATCATTTTCTATAACTTTTGCGGTTGAGACCCATGCAAATACACAAATACACAGTTTTATTGCAAAGGTTTTCATTTATGCGCAGCAAGACATAGCACAAAATATAGAACAGCAGCAGCAATGGAAGCAACAGCAGTTAGATTGTTGCTTTTGTTTAAAGATTGTATTTAATCTTATATATTATACACCTTAATTATTGGCAGTAAGCAGTTTTAGGCTATGATAGTTCATTCTTTTACATGTTTATTTACCTTTATCATACCTGTCAACCATGTAGACAGTGTTATGAGTTGGGGGATGGGAGACTAGACTCAGAGAGTGTGATTTATGGACCAAAGTTATCTACCTTTAGAAGCCCATATAAACAATAACTAAAAATTTAAGCTAAAACAATAAATTAGATTTCCTTAACATACACTGAATTTGGAATACAGTATTCACTTGATGTTTGCTGCCTTAGGTGTTGTCACTAGTTCATTGGAGGGTGTTTGAAGGAAATACAGGTTTCATTATTTTTCAGTTTGTGCTCATCTGGGGCTGGACATTGAACTTTTCCGGTGGGTTAGGATTTGTTCAGGAAAATATCAGCCCCAAACTAGCTTAAAAATGTACTCTTTGCTCTGGTTTGTAACTTAAAATTAACTGATTCTCTCCATCGTATTAATTGGGGTAAAAAAGTAGCTAATTCTCTCCATTGGAGTAGTTTGAAGAATTGGTGGTTTTTCTATTATTTCTTTTAAAAAATATTATAGATTTGACAAAACTTGGCATTTAGGTATATCTTGACATTGTCCATAACAAATTTAAGGATTTTCTATCCATGCTATTGTATTCAAGGTCAGTTGACATTACAAGAAATTGTGTCCTGCACTTTCAGGTATCTTGTCAATGTATTTACTCTGACATGTAAGAAAATATTTTGTTTTAAACCAAATTTGGTACATTTGAGTTTCTCAGAAATATCAGAGATGTTTTCAAGACTAAAAAATTAAATGCAGAAACAGTTTTATATTGGATTCATATACATTTTTTTGCCAGTCGAACATCTTTCCCTTTATGGGACTCTTGTTTACTTCAGACTTATCAATAGGTAGGGGTGAGATGCAATAGCTGGTGATATTTTACATGAGCAAATTGCTCAACATTCCTCTGGTTTGAAGCTCTTCTTGTAATGAGTAGATAGGAAACCAGCACACCAGAATGAAAAGATACATTGAGCAATTTGGCTGAGAACTGGAATTACAGGAGAGTATTAATGTGGGAAATCATGAGGTTTTTTTTATAGAGTCAGAGGAAAAAGATAAAACATTTGACAAATTTGAACAGAAATGGATGTTACTATGGTCTCATCTAGGGTGAGATATGTAGAAGATGATGAAAAAGTAACTTAATATTTAAGCAAAATTTAAAAAACACCAATGAGGAAATAGTAATGGCTCAGAAACAAATTCTAATTGTAGTAGAAATTTCACAAAACACTTTTTTGAAAGAAGTAGAATAGTTCTAAAAACACTATTTTGGAAGAAATAGTTAGAACTGAAAAGGTCAAAGTCAGGGTCACATAGACACATCATTCCATGCTTTCATGCTTTCCTAAGTCAATTATATATAGCCAATACCTGCACACCTAACCATTTTGTATGAGACTTGTGTATGATGTAATATTTAGGATACTCTTACTACCATATATTTTTCAGTTATCGGTGATACTGGTCAAAGACCAGAAGAGTTTATGTGATGAGCCATTGTATACCAGTAATCCATTAGCATTTTTTCATTATCACATCTTCTACAATATTTGAAGGAAAGTTTTGTAACTTGGCATAGTGTTTTATCCTAAGGTCAAGTTGGTCCTTTTTGAAAATGCTGTACCTAAAATATCAAATATTCTGAATGGATGATCATATCAGTATTAGGTTTTCACTGTAGACATAGTATGACTCGTAGATGACAATGGTACCAATCTTACATCCAGTATGGTTACTATGAGTAACATCTTGAAAATTGCTGTTACTCCTCCTTGTTATATTGGTTTGGTCTGTAATGAAAACACTTTTTTGACATGTAGGTTGTCCTAAATCAAAATGATGCCAATTTAACATCCAGAACTTTTGCCAGGATAAATGTCCATATCAAATTCAAGGCCAAATGCCATGAGAAAGATTTTGTACTGTAATCAACTTGTTGCTTGTGGATTCAGACAAAGAAGAATATAAAATATTGGAGTTTTGCAAAAATACCAGAAATTATTTCAAAATCGAGCAGTTAAAAAATAAATTTAAGAAAGAAACAGACATGTGAATTCATATAATATTTGTTTTTCCAGTAAGCAGCTTTTGTCCAAGTATTGCATTAGTCATCAGTTTTACTGGTAATATTTCACTTGCATTAATTTGCTTAGAATTCATACACTTTTGTATGAAGATATTGTAGACAATAAAAATCATGTGCAGAAAATGAAGTTGTCCACTGAAATGCTTTCCATGTATTGACATATAAATATTATTATTGTAGTTTTATGGAAACAGAGAACATATATTTTTCTTTATTTTATCAGAAATACAAAGAACGAGAATGCTTTGTATGAATTACCTGAAAATCTAAAGGCAGCAGCATCAACAACCAAGAAGACAGAAGACATGTTGTCTAACCAAATGCTCTCAGGAATTCCAGAGGTAGACTTGGGTATTGAGTAAGTTCATTTTAAAATGCTAAAAAGTATTAGTAATTTTAATTCACTATTCATCTATTTATGTGAAATCTTTAATAAGGGCTGTTCCAGTAAAACATATATCCCCCGGGGATGGCACTTCAAAAAAACTTCTGTAGGAGGTTGTGTTTCAAATTATTTTGATTCTGACAGTGGAAGGTTGATTAGAAAAATCACTTCTGTTGTGGGTTTTGTTAACAAAATGAGAAATCGCTGGTGGGCGTTGTCAGAAAAAAACCCACAATATATATTTAAAATTGCTTTTAACCTCCTCCTAGTGGTGTAACGTGAATAAAACATTGGGTTGGAAAATGATGCCAGTACACGCGAGTGCTCCTCATTTGTACAAATTCATGTACTTTTAAAGCACTAATATGCATTTCGCAAATTATGTCAATGTCATGGATATAAACGTGCTTTGCACAGATAGCATTTTTTTATTCAACTTTTAACTTTAAAAGTGCATTTCACAACATATTTGCACTTCTAGTAAGAGCTTCATGCGACACCCAGATTCAGGAAGGCAAACGTTAAAATAACCGGATTCGGTTTGATATGAATGGCTGTTACACTAAATTTGCTTGGTTCAATGAACCCTGGTTCAAGCATTTGTGGGAATTTTAACATTACTTTCATCATGGAAGTTTTACAAATGGGTGTTTCAAATAAGGGCCACACTGGAAACCAAAATGGCTGAGTCACTACAGGGATTGTCGTCAGACGACGTTTTCAGTCGGCAAATACTGGCTGTCGATAACAATGATGACAATGAATTTCATGTGTATCAGTCTGTTGGACATTGGGAAAATGTCACTGGAAGAAACAGTGTGTGATTTTGAGCGGAAATTGATGTTGAGTGCGAGACCGCTGTACATGTTGGATGGACAGGATGCCTTTTTATTATTTATTCAAGATACTTGTGTCTAAACAAGCAGACTATTGGAATGTTGGACTTAAAAAACCATAATACAGCACTATAAAAGAGAAAAAATCTGGCATAAGAGGCAGCAAAGCACTGATCCATGGAAGTGAAACTTTGGCAGAGTTAATGAAGGGAATACCCTTGGGACCATGCCAATGAGATATGGAAAATTGCACAACCATAAAAAACAGTAACTTGTTCAGGCTAGTTATGCATATGCACTTCAGACAGCAGGCAATGAAATGGAGTTCTCATCACAGAATAATATTTGTACACAGAGAAGGAGGATCTTCTTCAGAAACAATCAACATATTAATGCTCATTTGAACATCAGAGAATCCCCATACATAATTAAAATGTGTGTAGATCTCTAGTTGGCAGAACCACTATGGCAACAAAAGAATAATGATACTAACTTTCATATCATGTAGATGTATTACCAAATTAAGTACATGCTCTCTATGTGCAAAAGGTAAATGACATTAAGCACAAGAAACTGACTGAAATGTGTAAATGCATAGCAAGATGGATATAATTTGTCATGTTTGTGTTTGGTTATTCCTATGTATATTTTGAGGATATTGATATTTTCTGCAGACCTTTTGACACTTAGTTCCAAGCCATCATTTGGTATTTGTATTACAAATTGGATTACTATTTTCTGGTACACAACATTTTGAAGCAGTGTCATTAACTAATGATGAAATCGATGAAAAAGTACTTGATGTCATTCAGATATATGGATTCTTTACTACACTACTAATCTGTTCATCCTGATTATTTTTGTTACCATCTTTAATTTTACTGGTACCAATACTTTTAATAAAATTGTAACTTCTATTTTCTTACAATTTTGTGATCATGTATTAAAGGTGTGATAAAGGTAAAATATACAGTTTTGTTGTAAAATTTAGATATGTTTTATTAGCAAGAGGCTAAAGTAAAAAGTGGGTCAGCTTCATGCGTGCAAAAATTATTGCCATATGACAGAGTGTTGTTAGAAATTCTTTTGACAATATCATAATTAGCTGTGGAAGATGTATTTTGCAAAACTGTAGAACCAGCACTAATATTGTAACCACATATTCCATTTAAATAATACTATCATTATTTCGGCATATTCCTATCAGTTTTTCCAAGTGGTATCCTGGTCTGAAGTTCAAGTCTTGTGCAATTTTTACACATCAAGAATTCTCTGTATCATTAAAAAACAATGTAATCTGCACCAAATTGAGTTTGGAAGAAAATGATTTTTTAACCCAAAAATCTCTGTACCTTTGAGTTCTGGCATTAAAGTTTCACATTAAATAACATATAAAGTAGCCATGATAGTAATTTAGGATACAACTGTTCTAATTTCACCTTTGGTATATTCATATCTAGAATGTGATGGAGGAACATGGCTCCAAAATAAACACATCAGTTTTAGAACCAGTTCATTGACCATGATTCAAGTATATAATCCAAGTCCAACTGAATTGTTAGAAACTATTTAATTCTTATGACAATATCATAATTAGCTGTAAAATATGGAGTAAGCCTATGGTCTTTCTGCCATCCCAACCAAGATCCCACCAAAACCATGTGACCATGCCCAATGACATCACAGTAATAATCTCTATACAACTAGAAATGACAAATCTTTGAGTACTTTGATTTCAGTAGAGCCTTAACAGAGTGAAACAGTAAGAAAGACTGACATATTTAAGAGCTAGGGTAGGTATTTAACAATGGCTATTCCTCCTGCCACCACTTCCTCATTGGAGATCACACACACACACACACACACACACACACACACACACACACACACACACACACACACACACACACACAAGCACTTTGAAATCCTGGCAGCATCCCTGCAAGGTAGAAAACTTTACCATTTTATTTGATTTTATTGGTTTCGGGTTATCCTGTGGTATTTCTGTTACTTGAACATTATTTTACACTGTGTCCAGTCGGCATGGTCAAAAAAGGCATACAACATTTGAGAGTTGTTGAAGGACTAGCATTACTACAGATATGAAAGAACAAGAACCATAAATCAGTGAAGATAAAATAGAGTATACATAGTTTAACTGTCCCTGACTGGTTGATAATGAAAGTAAGATTTTAGTAAAAGAATCTTTTGAGAGCTTGTTCTACTTGTAACTGATAAATGTCAGAGACATTGTTATATTAACAAAATTTCTGTCACTTTACAGACCTGAGTTTGGAAGAATTATTTCTGAAATCGGCAGCTGTTGCTTCAGTGTAGTATTGAAAGCACACATTTTTGAATGTGTCAATCCAGAAAATAGTGCAGCTTTTATGGTTTTCTTTTTACAAAAGCTGTCATCATAGATGTGTCTATTCTGATACAAATCTGATCATATTATGAGCACTTCAAAAAATTCTAAGTTATTGAATTTTAATATCATGGTGTTTGGACAGGTTTATAATTAGAACTGAATTAGTACAATGAGTCTTGAATATTGAGTTTTGTGAAGAAACAAGGAATCCAAGCAGATTCATCCAGAACTGTAGAGGTTTTCTATCTTGGATTTAGTCTTCCCATTGCATTTCACATTGATGTGCATATTCACAAACAGTATAGTAGTTATGGAAAAGTAAGTGACAAATTTAGACATATACTATGAACAAGACAAACAATATGTGGGGGGACAAGATCATAAGAAGAGGCTGGAATGGAGAAGTATAATAGCAATAATGAGTAGAAGTGTGCCTCTTTTTTGATGTGTGCAACATTATTTTCTCAGCTTCAGTTAGAAATTAATCAAATGGAAGACAATAAAGGGAGTCAAGTTAACTAAACCACCTGAATTTAGCTACTCAAATCGATTTTAAAACCTTATGGTTATATCTGTTTCAGTCTGTTTCTGTCCATTTTGGTGATTATGTCCACTGAATCAGTATGATTGGAAAAAATTTGGCAAATTTGAAGATTGAAAATTATTTTGGCAGATTATGATTATACACTGTACTTCTGCCTAAGAGATGTGAATAATTTCATTTTTTGGTTGATTCTGGTTGTTCATTTCAAATGCATCATTGAAAAACACTGATGCATTCTCATACTTTGTTAAAAATATTTATTACAGATGTATACCTCCAGATATCGGTGAATATAGCTTGAATAAGTTATAACAGTTCTGGTTGGAACAATGGGCATTACTAAAGAAACTTTAAGTGAGCTAAAATGTAAAATTTTTGGCAGTGTGTGACGCAGGATTGCTCAAGACTTCATCTCGTACATTTACCATGAAAAATCCATTTGTACCAACTGATGATGACTTTTAGGTAACTGTCAGAAAGGCATAATTGATAATATTCAAAGGTCTACAAAAATTTACTGGAGTAAATGTTTTTAAACTCATACAGCTTTAGCAAAAGTGATGGACTAGTACCTTTGCTGCTGTTGCCACAGTTGATCAATTGGTTGATTTAGTTTGGTTTGTTTTGGGGGTGGATGGGTTTAACAGTATATTAGATGGTGGAAGAACCCCAAAAGACCACCAACCCAAATTGGTTGATCTTTGACAAAATTTCACTCAGTGAGATGTGCAAGTGATATGTAAAAGCAAGCACTCTGTACACGTAGGCCTCTGTTGATTGCTTTTTATCTCAACAGCCTAAGTCATTTAGAAATGAGATCTTGGGTTTCAGTAGATCATTATGGCCTTTACACCATTTTCAAATGAAGAGAATCTATTTATGGCAGCCAATTTTACTGCTGAAGAAAATCCAAGTACTTTTGAGACACCAAACACCACTTATGTAGAACCACTGACCTTCCACAAGTAACTAGCAATACACATTGGAGGCAAGTAATCACATGACAAGCATTTTTTACCACTCTGCCTTGGAAGCCCCTCAGATCACAAGACAAGCATTTTATACCATATGTACAAGTCTTGTATGAAAGACTAGAAGTGGAAGATAGTACCTGTGACAACTGGTTTAAAAGTGCAGAATGTTACTGCAAGACCATTAGTGAATATGATGATGCTGTTGACAGTAGTTAACTGCAGTGACTGATTTTATGAGTACTCCTGGAAAAAAATGATTCCTTGACTTTTATGCATTTTTTATTTATGATATAAAAATGTTTGGCTTCCTATATTTTTTAAAAATAACTTTATATTAGTCTTGCAAGAAGGCATAAAAATAAGACATAATTGACTGAAATATATGTTTTTAGGGGTTGTCTATAAGGGATGTCCACAGATAATACCTGTTTTCCTTATCCCCCCTCCCTCTTGTCCGCTTTTTTCCACTTGTGGCTTATCCTTACCACCCCCATCTTACCCCCAGCTGTGGGGCTTCTTGTCCACAATTGTCCTCATTTGAACAACCTCACTCCCCTACCCCCATCTTTGAGGACATCCTTGATGGATGATCCCTTTCAAGATATAATGTAAAAGTAGGGAGAAATGATGCAACATCACTTTCACGGGCATTATTGATTTTTTTTTCTAACAAATCATGAATTATAAGTTTACCAAAACATTTATTGAATAAAATAATAACAAGGGAATCATAGCATCTGCCAACACATTTAAAGCAATAAAAGATTTGACAATTATTCTCATTAAAAGCAGCATGCTTGAGAACCAAAAAAAAAAGCAAATCATATTGATCACTTTAGTAAACACACAGTTTAGTAAGGATAGAAATTCAGGATTTCTGTATTAGAATAGAAATTCCTAATATAAAATCTATATTCATTGACATTAAATTAATAGTTATTAAGGGTCTGATCAATGACATCTACAAATAATAAACTTCCAAGAAAATTTGTGATTTCACATATCAAAGACATACACGGCTGATAGATAAAGAAACAGAAGTACAAAAGATTATAATGAATGAAGACAAATACAAATATACAGAAGATTATATGATCTATAAGAATTCAGTAGATTACCTCCAGCCAGCTGTCATTTAAATTGCTTCTGTCCACAACCCAATATTAAAATTGCTTCTACCACCCACTACCCGATAGCCAGAAATTATATGTATAAAAATATACTTCTGTAGGAGGCAGTGTTTTTCGATTAAAACATATCTGATGGTGGATCAAAATTTTTTAAAATTGCTTCTGTTGTTGGTTGGTTGATTTTGAAAGTGCCTTTCCCCCAGAGGGTATATATTTTAATGGAACAGCCCTAATGTATTTCAGTCAGAGTTTTAATTGGTAAGTAAAATATCATCCCAAATTCCATATCACACATGTATGAAATGTACTTATTTTGTTACATCATAAATGTTATATAAGGAAGAGACATGTTTTGAAATGGGTATAGTTGTTAAAAAAAATTAATGCTTTGGGGGGCTGTGGGGAGCCAGCTGCAGTGACTACTTTTTAACTCAGTAAGTTGAATCCAGTAGCAAATAACAGAAACCCAGATCTGGTGCATTAAGCACTGGCAGATCAGGAGCAATGTTGTTTGTTTTAATGATTCATCCTAATAAATGCCAAAGATCCAGAGCTGCCTGCACATATCAATTGGCCTCAATATTTAAGCAAGTAGTGTTTATTCATGTTCTTCCAAATTCAAAACCCTCATTTGTCAGCTAGATTTTAAATTGTATTTGATGCTTTTTTTGTTGTTACCTCCCATTATGACCAGTAGGTGGCTGCCCAGCAGACAGCTACTTACCAATTTAAGCTTTTGCTCAGTGCAGTCAACACTGTACCATTCAGCCTTACAAGATCTGAGTACATCTTTGTTATTTCAATCCTTTCTTCTAGAAACTGTACATTGTATTGTGTAATTATGTATTTGCTACATGTTACAGATTTGTTTGAATTTTGATCAGTATTTTTTGTGACTTTTTTATTCTCACATTTGTGGACTTTTTACTTTGAACCTGTGCTTAAAATCATTATTTTTGGTGCTTGCTCTTTGTTGTTTGTTAATGCACATAGTCTTTTTAATTGTTTGTTAAGTGCTTGAGCTGTATGTGGACACTTGGGATATTTCTGATATTTTTGTCGTTCTTGTCATTGAAATTTAACAATGACAACTATTGTCCCAAGTGCAAGTATGTGTGTGTGTGTGTGTGTGTGTGTGTGTGTGATTTAGATTTTTAACATTGTTTTAAAAAAATTTTCAGTCATATTGCTACACTATCGGCAATGTGACAGTTTATAGTGATGTCTAGCATTGAAGCATCATGGCACAGATATGTAGCACCATGTCCCACCCAGTCACATTATCCTGACACCAGGACGACCTGTTCTAACACTAACCTCTTAATGCTGAGCGCCAAGCAAAGCAGTTGTTAGTACCATTTGTATAAGTCTTTGGCATGACTCATCCAAAATTCAAACCCGTAATTTTCCACATCCACAACAGATGCTCTAACCACTTAGGCCATCGGAGTGATCCCCCAGTCTAGAAATTTAAAGCCAGTGAAAATGCTCATGATACACGCAACTCTTGCACAAAGTGTATATTGATTTCATCTTCATTGTATGTACTATGTAGTCAGAAGGAACTATGTCAGTCATTTTGCATAAAAGCTTTAAGATTACAGAGACATGGGTGAAGTCTCCAGGGAGACAGAGTGCATCATCGCAAGCCTACACCCAAAACATCATCATTTGCCATTGCAGTGGGTGATGTCATGATAGTTTCCTTATTTCCACCTTCACAATTTTATTATGATGCCTATTTTTACCAGTATATAGGGTCGTCTCAAAATAGAGTAACAAGGGGCATTGGAGAACTAGTTATGTACCCTTCCCAGATTCTGTTAGACTTGCAGATGCATTGACTAGTGCAAAAAGTTACATTGCAGCTGCAGATCTATGGAAAATTTTGCCCCCATATCCATTACAAATCTCTGGCAATGGCTTGACAAAAGAGTGCCCTCTCTTATTTTAGTAGCCCATTGGGGTTAGGTCCAGGCATGGCCTTCAGTCCTGTAAGTCCAGGCACATGAGGTATTTGTTTGTACATTAATGACCTTTACTTTTACCCTTCCATGCCATTTTGCTGCCACTCTGCCAGCAGACTATTCAGTCCAGTCATACGTCTTGACTAATGACCAGAGATCCATCACTAGAGCGTGTCACATAAAGCTGTCCCTTCTGTAATATATATATATATATATATATATATATATATATATATATATATATATATATATATATATATATATATATATATGGGGGGATCCATTGAGTCAGTTCATCCATTCTGTAATATATATGGGGATCCATTGAGGCAGTCCGTCCATTCTGTAATATATATGGGGATCCATTGAGGCAGTGCATCCATTTTGCTGCAAAATATAACTGTGACATTTTTATAGGCATTAGTTTAACCAGCAAGCCAATTATTCTTATCCTATCCATTGGTGAGATACTGTGCCACACACTGGCACCATTTCATTCAAGCTGCCATGAATGTTCTGCACAGATGTAAAACAATGAAGACATTCCCGACTGTGAGTGCAGGAACAACCTAGATCAGGTAGTGTACTCCAACCCCACAGTGGAACATACAAATTCAGCTTTAAAGCAGCCATAGAAGAAATTTATTAGGGTTTCCTAATTTTTGAGTGCCCACAACAACTGCCTACGAGTCAAGCCTGTAAGGTGATGGCTTTTGTAAACTTGGAAGATGAGGTAGAGCACCACTTTCTCTACCTACTGCCACAGTCAGTGAAAATTAGAGATCTCTAATCATTGCTGAGATAAGATCTGTGACCTGAGAACTCCAAGGCTTTTTATATGGAAGCCAGCTACCAGTGACATGGCAGTTGCAAGTTTGCACTGGACAGACTGTTGCCTCACCCAATTGTCCTCTTTGTTAACCCTCACCCATGGAAAACAAGCAGCAGACTCTTTTTATAAATCAATGAATAATCTTGAAAACAGTGACTAAACTTAATAATGTAAGTAGAATACAGAATAATAGATCATGCTCTGTGCAATTGGCTCTCCTACCACCAGGCTTGATGCTTATCACCCACCCCATACAACTCCCTGACCAGCAGCATAAAATATTGAGTTACTGACCTTGGATAAAAATACAGTTAATATGATGACTCAGCTGTTTTTAAGTTGGATAGGAATGTTTTAAATGTCACCTCCTAGCTAGTGCAAAGTGATGGCAACATCTTCCATATTGGATCAAAAATTGCCTACGATTTGATGCCATCCTGAAAATTGGCATTGATCCATGACCTGCACTGTGATAATCAGGGCTGCAGGAGATTCAAATCTTTTGATCTAGTGAGACAAGATCCCAGTCATTTCTCATCTTCATTGAAACCACATTATTTGCTTGGTTGTCCTTTTGATATCCTTTTGATGTGCCATTTATTAGCAGAAGTAGAATAGAGGCAATATGGATGTGTGGAGCATCACAACTGCCTCTCCAGCTTATCTTATCTCCTGCACCAGTGTCAGCCTTCTCAAGTTTGTAATTACACAATCCAGCTTCATATTCAAGAATTGAATATAGTGGTTATAGTAGCTGGAACCCAGGTTATGTTGGCATCAGCATAACTTCTGTTATGTGTAGATTTAGGGTTTAGCTCATTTGATATATGTGCCATGATTTGTTTTTATGTAAGGAAAAGTCTTTTCTTCTTATCTATGTAATGTTGTAATATGTTACATGACCATCAGTCATGCTGGCCACATTATGATAGCAGTTCATCTGGGAATCCAGCTATTATTTGTTTGTAGGACGTAAATGATAAAGGGTTGGGTGTTTATGCATTTCCTAATCCAGTTTTCTACTCTCCAATATTTTCAGATCAGGAAATTTATTCAGTACAAAAATGATGTTGTTGTTAAAAGGTTTAATGCCATTTTCAGTACAAGAAAAGCTATACATTGTGGCTAGTATAAATGGTTAGTATAAATACTATCATACAGGTTAGAGAAATTAAATTCGTACTCTACCGAGTTTCGAACCCAGGTCAAGATTCTACTACAGAATCCAGGGATAGCACTGTCTGTTCTGTCTGGTATATATTTATAATTCTTTGTAATACAAAAAATCCTATATACCTTGATTTCTTTCATAGGAATCTGGAACGACTGTGTATATGTATGAGAGTTTTTTACTAGGTCGTCATGCGAGTGTGTCTGCTGCACACAAGCTTATAGAACACCAACTCAGTGCCATCACTTTTAGGTGATGCATGCTTAGTTGTGACAGTATATGGGCTGGTGCGTGCAGGCAAGGCGATAGGTGCCATTTACTCGCGGACCTGGGTTCGAAACTCGGTAGAGTATGATTTCATTTCTCTAACCTGTATGATAGTATTGTTTATATTAAACTATTATTTTTGCCCACTATTATCAAGATTCTACTACAGAATCCAGGGATAGCACTGTCTGTTCTGTCTGGTATATATTCATAATTATATATGTATATATATATATACACACACACACACATACACTCATGCATGCATGTATGTATTCCAAATATAATAAACTCATCACTACACACTACATGATTACAGTTAACCTAGCATGGCTGATTCTGATTAAGAACTTCAGAACTAAATATTTCTCAGATTTCCATAAACAGAATCATTGTGTAAATTTCTAACATTTGAAGAATCCAAAATTTTGCTCTGCAGGTACAGTAAAATAGAAATATTTCAACTTTGTAATAATAAGTTTACATCTGTTGGCTCTACATGTCATAGACCAGAAGGGTATACATGATTGCCAATTGTCCATCATTTGTCCTCCAGTATCAGAAGACCTTCATCCAACATCCATATAAAGCTGTTAATCGCTTCTTCTCATAAACTGCCTGGAAGATTGCCATGAAAATTTACAGGCACATTCATCTAAAGGTCTAGCTAGTCCAAAATGAAAATGGGGCTGCTTTTGTAGTTGCTATGCTTCCTGAATGAACTCACATCAACATGTGCTTTGATTGAAAGACATCTTATGTATTAATCATACTAATGAAAATGATACTAATCAAAATTCCAATATGGCCACCATAGCAGCCATCTTGAAAATCTTGTAATTGCTATTCATCCAAAACAGAATGTAATGTTGAAATGGGTTTTTTTTACCAGAAGACTTTTTATGATATCTAGTGGCCATCTTGAAAATCTTGTTATCACCTTTTCTGAACAGACAGCCATACAGACTTGGAGTTTTCATCAAATGATTTCTTATGATGGCAAATTGGTCCTAAATGAAAATAGTTCTGCCTGGACATCCATATAGCCTGCACAACTGCCGTCTTGAAAATCTTGTTATTGATACTCATTCTGAATGGATGATTATATCAGCACAGATTTTCTTTTAAAAGACTTCTTATGGTGTCAATCCTAAATGAAAATGGTGGTTTTCAGAAATGCGGTATGGTCATCATAACAGTCATCTTGAAAATCTTGTTATTTCTGCTCCTAAATGAAAAGTCACATGAACACAATGTTTTTACCAGAAGATATATTATAATACCTAGTGGGCAGTGACTAAAAATAGTGATGATCTCACCTCAAATATCAATGCCATAATGAACATATTGAAAATCTGGTCATTAGTCTTCAGAATTCATGATCATATCAATATTTTCACCATAGTAAAGATCATAACATCCAGTGTGGCTGCCAAGCTGACTGTTTTGAAAATCTTAACACTCAGAAATATTAGAGAGGGTTACAACATTCTGCAGTAAAAAAATTGTCTTATCTTGAATTCCTGGAGATTCTTTCTCACAGTAGAGAAATCAATCTCATTGAGGTAGCTTTGTTATGCCCTGACAGAAACGGAGAAATTTCATATGTCCATCTGTTCATCCTTCACATCTATCCTAAACTCTGTCTTAGTGTGTAGATGCTTGCTTTTAAATCTTGGCGAGGTGAACACCATACAGTTAAATGTTGGTCACTATGACCTGTACTTTATATTCAGTAACTTTAAAGTTTTCTCTTAGGTCATTCTCTTGAGTATTGTTATCTGCAAACTCATGTAACTTTGTTGTTGTTGTTGTGTGTGTGTGTGTGTGTGTGTGTGTGTGTGCGTGCGCATCATGGTGAGTACAGCATTATCCCAACCAAAAGTGGGTCACTGCAGCATGGTTTTTTCTGTTAAAACATTTCTAGTCTTTACCACAATAGAATGTGCTATCTGTTCATTTGCAGAGAAAAGATAAAGAACATTGAAACAACAGAGGAAGCAAAGCAGAGGTTGATCGAAGAGAGGTTAAAGAAGAAAGATGACATTTCTGTATTCGTTCCAACAAACATGGCTGTAAATTTTGTGCAGCACAATAGATGTAAGGCATATTGTCCTATGTGTTGTAAAGCATGGTGTACCTATAGTTTTTTAGGCATATTGTATTTATATGTACAAATATGTTGTAAGTATATTGTATTGTTGTGAGTCATATTGTACAATTTGTATAGCATATTGTACATATGTTGAGGCATATTTTATGTGTTGTAGAGCATATTGTACATATATGTTGTAAAGCAGAATGTACATGTTGTAAAGCATAATGTACATGTTGTAAAGCATATTGTACACATATTTTGTAATGCATATTGTACACATGTTGTAATGCATATAGTACACATGTTGTAAAGCATATTGTATGCATATGTTGTAATGCATATTGTATGCATATGTAATGCATATAGTATGCATAAGTTGTGAAGCATATTGTGTGTGTGTAGATATGTTTGTGTGTGTACACCCTTAATTTTTTTCCTGACCAATCAGATATAACTGTTCGAAAATTATCCCCTAATAACTATGTCTTTCATCAGATTATGCCAGCCTAAAATATGCTGCAATTAGCTTTTCTCTTCTAACCAGTGATTCTATATTCCACGTACACTGTGTCACTACACCATCATGATGACTTAGTCAGTTCCACTGGAGCTTAAACATAAACCCTTTTGTTTCAAAGATGAAATAAGAGATATCAGTGAACCTCCTCAAGACCTTTCTGGTTTGACTATGATAACTTAAAAGTACAATTTATTCAACCTTAAGTTTCAATAGGTCTTCAGAATTTGCCACATTACAATAAATATAGTAATAATTGAGTAGAGAAATTAAATTTTTAATAAATCAAATGTGAATCTTAACATTGCAGTAAGATCAGATGATCCATATAAAAATATTTGTAGTCATTGGTATAAAGAGATGATTTAGTTTGAACCTATATTGAATGCTATTCAGTATAGTATTTACAAATAAGGATGTAATGATAAACATTTACTATATATATATATATATATATATATATATATATATATATATATATATATATATTAATCATTATGTAAATCACTCCCACTTTTTCTGATTCTATCATGCAGATTAGATAATTGATAATAACATAAACAAGAAAGACTTGCCAAAATGAACAAAATGAACCTTACAATGTAAACAAAGAGACCAGAGTTATTACTTATGGATTCATTGATCCTTAGACAATATACTCATTTGTCTGTGCAAGTAAGGATGACAGCTTTTGAAAAATTCGTGTTTACCCATGAACATGAAGGTTGTAGTCCATCCATTGCTATTTTAGTCTTGCAGCATTTAAGCTTTGTAGCATAATGGTAGAAACTACTGGAGATATCAGATATGCTACATCATTATGAGGTAATGATGATATTGTTTTGCTATATAATAGTGAAAAGGAATGAATACCAACATTGGAAATGATCAACATTATATTAAATGAAACCAATTAGATGATCTGTGTTTACAAAATCTTAATAGATGATCAAAAATTTATAACCGACCACATTGATTGCCTGCTTTGCATTAGAATTATAATTTTTAAAAAAGTAATTATAATTGAAAAGATTATTTGACAACCAGTAGTTTTTAATCATGTTTAAAAAGAAAGAAATATGTGATCTTTAACCAGTTACAATTTTGAATAATCTTAAATATTTTAGGAATATGTGGCAATAGGATATCATTCCATATACTGTGCTATATATATATATATATATATATATATATATATATATATATATATATATATATATATATATATATATATATATTTGCAAGAAATAAACTTTATAACTTTACAAGGTTCATGAACTTTGAAAATATTTTATTAATTCTTATTAATTTATTAATTTATAAATTATAATTCTAATGCAAAGCAGGCAGTCAATGTGGTCGGTTATAAATTTTTGATCATCTATTAAGATTTTGTAAACACAGATCATCTAATTGGTTTCATTTAATATAATGTTAATCATTTCCAATGTTGGTATTCATTCGTTTTACATGAACAGACTTAACTTTCTTGTGAACCCTCATGCAGTGTTAAAGCAGTTTTCAAGCTTCACCTTTCCATCATTCAGTGTTTTATTGATTTTCAAGCTTTGTCACTTCTCTTTATGAAGTGTGTTATGATTTTCAAAGCGTCATGACTTTTCCTCATGCAGTAATTAATTTTCAAAGCATCTTGACTTTCCTTCATGCAGTGTGTAGTTGATTTTCAAGCATCATGACTTCCCCTTATGCAGTGTGTAGTTGATTTTCAAGCATCATGGCTTCTCCTTATGCAGTAATTGATTTTCAAGCATCATGACTTCCCTTTATGCAGTGTGTAATTGATTTTCAAGCATCATGACTTCCCCTTATGCAGTGTGTAATTGATTTTCAAGCATCATGGCTTCTCCTTATGCAGTGTGTAATTGATTTTCAAGCATCATGACTTCCCCTTATGCAGTGTGTAATTGATTTTCAAGCATCATGACTTCTCCTTATGCAGTGTGTAATTGATTTTCAAGCATCATGACTTCTCCTTATGCAGTGTGTAATTGATTTTCAAGCATCATGACTTCCCCTTATGCAGTGTGTAGTTGATTGTCAAGTTTCATAATATCTCCTCATGAAGTATGTAATTGTTTTTCAAGTTTCATGACTTCTCATAAAGTGTGTGTCAAGCGTTATGACTTTCCTGCATGCAGTGTATGATTGGTTTTCAAGCTTTGTGACTTCATCTTAAGCAGTGTGTAATTGATTGTCAAGCTTCATGATTTCTCATGCAGTCTTTAAGCAGTTTTCATGCATCTTGACTTTCCTTCATGCAATGTGTAATTGATTTTCAAACTTCATGAATGATGAAAAATATGAAGTTCAGTTCTTAAATAATTACATTCATATGGTTTTGAAAGTTCACTGAATTTCATATATCAGGCAGTAAAAATGTATTTTCATAGTACTAAAAACATCTAAGTGAACTTGATCATTCAAATGTCTCTTAAAATAACTTTGTTTATTGCAGTTAATATTGAAGATACAGCACCAATACTCAAGAGTAAGGCAGATTCAAAGCTCTCGGAGCAAAAAGGCAAGAGAGGAAAACCAAAAGGTAAATTTTCTTCTTTACTTATTTTGATAAACACTGTCAGCAAAATTAAGGAAACTAGAGGGTTGTTTGATATTTACAGTTTTAACTTACAGATATATAAACAACAGTATGTCAAATTTTATATCAAACTATGAGGTGTACAGAGTTAGAGTTTAAATAAAGATGGAAAATTATTAAGTGTACTGATAATCAGCATAATTAATTTCTGTCATATAATATGTAAATGAGTTTGTTTGACACTTTGGTGCTCTTTACATATACTTTTATAAGAAACATTTATACAGAATGCATGAATGTTTGATAAATTTGTTTCACTAAAATGTCACTGTTATTTCAAAATGATGAAGTGATGTAGTAAGTAGGAACTTTACAATAAAAGTAAAGCTGATAAACGTTTTTATTAGTTATTGGGATTTATGGTTGTACAGCTCTTAGAGAGGTAAGCGGGTCAAGTTTAAATGGATGTTATGGGGGTGGGGGTGGAATTTGAAGCATAGCCTTAAGATATCTGAATGTTTTTTTTTAATTTCATAATTTGCTACTTTTTTATACAGAAGAAAGACCACTTACAGTTCAACCAGATGAAAAAGCAACAGATGATTTTCACTTTGAGAAATTCCGGAAACAGATGAGGAGATTCTGATTGCATGGGACATTACAGCTGATGGACAATTTGATTTTAAATTTTAAGGTCAAGAGCCAAAATTTGCAAACCTCTTAAATGGTTGCAATAGGGTGGGAAAAATGTGGCTTGGGAGGAAAGCTGTATTGTATCAATTCTTTTTCAAGAGATGTTGTCTCAAATTGGTGATAACAAAAGTTGCAGCTTGTCTGGTCTTTTGACAAGTTAAAAGATATCATTAGCTGAAAAATGATGTGTGTTTATGTTGCCTGTATGATGCTGCTGAAGTTTTGGTAACTTGGAGGTGATGGCTGGAGAAGAAATGTCGGTCATCTATGGTAAGTGTCCACTCCAAGACCTGCAGTGGACCTTATCATTACCCATGACATGGATTATTTTTGGATTCTATGGAAAATAAATGAACAAATTTCATCTCCCGATAGCATGGATATGTTTCATAAAGTCATAGCATGTTTTGATGTTACACATCCTGTGTTGATATTTTGTTCTAAAGCATGATTGCAGGACAACCATACTGAAAAATTGGACTGTCAGACAGAATTTTTGATTGCCTAATTATAAATTCTTTGACAAGATTTGAATTTTGTTGTTTAATGTTTAAGGAAATTATTCTTTTTCAGCAAATGATACCAGATATGTGTGATTTAATCAACTCCAGAATTTTAAAAATCATGATTTATTAATTTCCAATAATGTTCTTTGAACATATAGAATATCTGACATTGATAAAATATAACAAATTATTCAAATAAAATTGATTTTAAATGTTAGTAATTCTAACTTTTCCTGGGTAAGTAACATTTCAAAAATGTTGTCAGATCTCAATATATGGTATGGATTTAATATTGGTGGCGCTCACCAGTTATTATGTAGTTTTGAGAGAGTGATGTATGTAAGGTGAAGTTGTTTGCATTTTAAACATGCACAGTGTAGAGAATGTTGGCATACCTATATACTACTTTCATGTAATGTGGATGAAATTTCTTTGGATATAATACTTTTGGAAATTTTAAATGATCTTAGGACACTGTTAACTAAAATGACTGCTCCCTTGTGCTCCAAAAATCAACCTAAATTTGTCTAAAGTACACTATTCTTGGCAGCTATTAAAATATGGAAAATGAATTTTGCCAAACTAGATAATACCAGCTTCTAAAAGTGCAATGACTGAATTACCAAATATGTCAAATGTAAAAAAAGTTATCGGCTCTTTTTTTTTTACAATTTACCTCTGAAGTTCGAGAAGTGAAAATGAGCAAGTAGAGCTAGCTCCTTTTTGAAAGGTGCACCTCTGGAGTAAGGCCAAGCTGTATTCTCTCTAACCCATATTACACCCATCAATCATACATCAAAATAAAGGGAATTAAAGGTTCTTTGAACAACACCTAAGATATACAAAGTCTCTTTTAAATAAACAGTATAACTAGTGAGCAAACCCGGGGAAACTCTTTTTCTTTAAAATTTTAGCCCTATGCTAAATACAAAACTGTAGAGCGCCACCTTAAAAACAAATATAAACATTTATGCAATTATTTTTCTTATTTTCATATTGTTAAGTATGATGTTCTGAGTAAAATGGTACATTAACAATGATTTTATTCATGAAAATAAGCTAATTATGCTTATTTTTGCTCTAGCATACATAATTTGCTATGAGGCATGTTTGGGTGAGTAGTGACCTTCATTATGGGGAAATTAGAAGTCTTAGAATATAGGAATAAAGTCAACTTAAATTGAAAAATGTTGCATTAAGTAAAAGAAATACATAGTGAAAATGTTTTATTTCATTTATTTGCAATGAAATTAAAAAATAAATGATAACAAAGCAAATTTGCTTTCTTCCATATCAAAGAATTAGTTAATATTTTACCCTTTGACCTTCGACCTTTATGAACTTCACCTGTTATATCCCTTTTATAACTGTAAAATTTATTGTTGACATCTCAGAAATAAATATGGCTAGTTTTATGTTCCTGTCTATAAGCATAACACTGGTTGCTATGTTGACAAAATGCAATGTACATTTTTAAAATAGTTCACTTTTTATCATAAGGAGGGGGGGCTGTACCGGTTTAAGACTGACTCTAATAAATGCTGTTCTGAAGGGGGAAATACATGACAATTATTACAAAGGACTGTTTTGATGCTTGCGACTTAAATATTTCAGTCATACAATAAAAATTAAATCATACAATAATAATACCTATATTCTCTTTATGGTGGTGCTCACCAGTTATTATGTAGTTTTGAGAGAGTGATGTATGTAAGGTGAAGTTGTTTGCATTTTAAAAATGCACAGTGTAGAGAATGTTGGCATACCTATATACTACTTTCATGTAATGTGGATGAAATTTCTTTGGATATAATACTTTTGGAAATTTTAAATGATCTTAGGATACTGTTAACTAAAATGACTGCTCCCTTGTGCTCCAAAAATCAACCTAAATTTGTCTAAAGTACACTATTCTTGGCAACTATTAAAATATGGAAAATGAATTTTGCCAAACTAGATAATACCAGCTTCTAAAAGTGCAATGACTGAATTACCAAATATGTAAAATGTAAAAAAGTTATCGGCTCTTTTTTTTTACAATTTACCTCCGAAGTTCGAGAAGTGAAAATGAGCAAGTAGAGCTAGCACTTTTTTGAAAGGTGCACATCTGGAGTAAGACCAAGCTGTATACTCTCTAACCCATATTACACCCATCAATCATACATCAAAATAAGGGAATTAAAGGTTCTTTGAACAACACCTAAGATATACAAAGTCTCTTTTAAATAAACAGTATAACTAGTGAGCAAACCCGGGGAAATTTTTTTTCTTTAAAATTTTAACCCTATGCTAAATATGAAACTGTAGAGCGCCACCATTACAGACAAGTATAATATCTACCTTAGGTTGTCCACTGCAGATGATAATAGATCTCAAACAGGCACTAAACACATTTTCCTGTCCAAGGTTTCATTAAATAATTATTATTTTAAAAACTTATCATTGTATTATTTAATGTTGAAACTTTAGGAGCCTCAATAATCTGCAAAACAATCTTAATATGGCAGGTTGACTTATATAATTCATGACCTCCTATGAATTAATATAGAAATTTTTCACTGAATTTTTTTTATTAAATTATATTTTTTTCAATACCCATATGTTATAAGAAAGGTCTTGAATTGGTTTGCAAAGCACAAATATAATTGGTTTGTAAAACACAAACATAAGACCTGTTTGACAAGGAGTCTGTTGACTTGAATTCCTAATTTGAACTCATTATAATTAACATATACATAATACAAGTTGCCATACTTATTGACCATTTGCCCACTATGACACCTCAGAAAGTTCTTTTGCAGACCTGCCAACCTAAAGAAGGCCTTCTTAATATGGCAGTCAATATTTATCCATAAGTTACTCCGATTTTCATCAAGGTATAATAAAATATCCTGTATTGATATTTTCAAGCTCAAAAATACATTTAAGATGTTCAAAAGTGTAATTGGAGACTGATGCAGCAACAGTCAACATTATGTTCAACTAAAAATTTTGTAAAGTACACTTAGGTTTTAATTACCTTTAAATGTTGCCGGTCTTGCTTATTTCCCAAGAATTCAGAGTATTCATTTTTATTTTGATTTCTATTTAAACTTTTTAAGTAGCTTATTGTCTGATTCATTTTGAACATATATTGTTTGTTGAATGCCATTTTTAAAAAAATCTGTAAGCATCTGCTTGATAATGAAGACATTTTCCATAAAACAATACATGCAGTTTAAAGTGTTGGAGGTACTCCTGCAAAAGCAGTCTGGTTCCCTGACCAGCTATTGATTCAAATATGAAACACAGATAAGAATCAAACACAGAAAAACCAGCATCCTGATTTACTGCAAGAATCATATTTCTTCAGTTTTTGCTAATGTTCCTTAAGTCCATATTTTAAGGGTAATTCCGTAAGACTTATCATCAAGTCATAAGGATTGGCGGCTCTACTTTACTGAAATGTTTGCTTGATTTATATAAGGGTTCTCATGCTACTGAGAAAATGGTAAAAAAGTTGAGAGTAATAAAAAGTTTGTTCCTGACTTTATTTTTTTAAAAGCTCATTAATGTTGTAAAATAAAATCAGTAATTTTAGGCCATCACTTTGTTTAGATAGAATGGTTGCAACAACAACACAAAAACTTGTAAAAATTGAAATTTAATGGAATGAGGGTTTGAAGTTTTGAATTAAATAACAAGAGCTTTTGGAAGTTGTGATACTCTTGTAAGTTGATATACAGTGGCAGTGTAGATCACTTGGCTGTATGCAAGCCACAAATTCTATGGCAGACAGTCTGCCTAATTGAGATTCTGATGGCTTGCAAATAATGAAATTTAATTCTATGGGATGATCATTGTGCACAGATGGCAACTCAAGTTTCTTTTCTCTCCATCCATTGCATGATATATCTCCAAAACACAGCATTAGATAGCACTCCCTCTTTGAATTTACCATCTTTCATTTCAGTGGCTCTTTCACCTCTTCAATGAAGTTAACAAATGATATGTACAGATCTTTCAGCAGTTTAAGAGCCATTGACCCGAGTCAGCATTCCTTTATGCAAAGATCTTAGAACATGTGCTAGTACTACCTTGCAAATCCTGAACTTGCAGGTTAAACATTTTAGCTAAGAAAGCTAAAGTTTACATCCCCCATTGGTGGTGCTCCACAATTTAGTATTTTGCATTACAGTTAGATTTTAAACAAACAGAATTTCCAGTTTTCCTCATTAGTTATACTGGCTATGTAAAAAAGACTTTATATAACTTAGATATTTTTTAAAGGTCTTTTGATTCCCTTTTTTTGGTCCATGATTGATGGGTGTAATATGGGTTTCTATAGTTAACAGATTGGCCTTCCTTCAGATGTGCACCTCTAAAAAAAAAAAAACTGCTTGCCCCACTTAGTCATTTTCACTTCCTGGATTTCAGAGGTAAGTGTCACATGACTAGGTTCATACAGAATAACAAAGTAAAGAGTGAAGCCAACAAGCTTTGTAAAATTTAACAAAAGAATTTATTTCCATTGCAAACAAGGTAAAAATAGGAATAAAGAACTTAATGGTTGTGAACATAATCCAAAAATTAATCCTTGAATGAATAATGTAAGTCCTATCACAAAAAAAGTAATAAATGAATCAGTTTGAATCCTGATGAAGTTTTAAGATGGAAGGCAATAACATCTTCTGTATCTGGTTTTGTGCAGTTGTGTCAATGGTTCCTTGTTGAATTTTATGAATCAAGAATAATATTCCAGCTTTAGAATTCTGAATAATTTCCAATAAATGTCTTTGTCAAGGAATTTTGATATTCACTGGTATTTTCCAGGGAAAATAAATTATTAAATCCAAAAATAGAAGAATTTTAAATCAAGTTGGCAACAAAAAGAGAAATACCTTGAGCCAAAAGGTGTAAATTTATGACTGACTGAAAACACTAAAAATATTAGTTTTAAGTGCAATTTTAGATCACGTGACATGATCACTTGGTCACTTAGTTCGAACAAAGTAAAGTAATATGTCAGTTAGCACTTAGGCTATTTACAGGTTCGATAGTACTGAACGAATCTTACTATAAAATTCAAGAAGAAAAGAAAATGGAAAAAGGTCTACAACAGAGCTGACACAAGCCAATAATTACCAATATAACAACTAATGATTTTCACTGTGTTATCCAATTTATGAATCAAGGTCAGGAACTCGATCAGCTAAAAATACAATGTAGCAATAATGATTTTTTTAATAGAACTTTTCAGAATTTTCTGAAAGAAAGTCAAATCCATTGAATAAAGTTATTATAATGAAATTTGAAAAAAATGAAAAACAATTTAAAACTACAAAACAAGCAATTAAATTATATATACCTAACATAAGTAATAAAACAGAGCCAATAATGTTTGTTACATTTTATATATTTGTTAATTCATTGATTGCACTTTCTGAAGCTTGTATTGTCTTCTTTGGGCAAAATTTTATTTTCCCTATTTTAATCAGTTTTAAAGATAGTGTACTTTACACTAATTTGCACATGGAAATGGTTATTTAGGTTAGATATGCGTTTAGATTATGTAGTTTCCACAAGTATGATATCCAAAGAAATTTCAGCCACAAAGTATATGAAAGTAACATGAAGGTTTGCCAGCATTCTGTTCATTGTGCATGTTGCAGATGTAAACAATTTTACCTTACACCTGTCACTCTGAAGTTCATAATAGCTGTAGAGTACCCCCTTACCTCCGAGGTTATTTCTTAGCTTAATATATAAAAGGCACATTTGGGCTAATGTTATGTGCAGAAATGTTTAGTCAATTACGATGCTTTCTCAGGAGTTCATAATATCTTTAGAGTTTTCTCATCAGTGGTAATTAAAGCTATACCCCCTTGATGCAGGTAGTAGTTGCAAATTCGATGAATACTTAAGTTACTACTGCTGCTTAATTTGAGTAGCACACTCTCTTGATGAGAGGCCTTGTAATCCACTTACAAGTGTAGGAAGTTATTCTACCTTAAAGCAAATTGTAGTTTTCTCTTTAAAGTGAAAGTATACACTATTATTCTCCATCTTTTTCATCTTTCTTTCAATGACAAAGTTTTCTAGTTTTATTGTTTTGCAAACTTATAACTTTGTGACATGCTCGCACATATGAACCTCTTGTATGTACATGCATGGGTTGCTTGTGTAGCCTCTCAGATGAGCTTTCTTTGTATGTGCAGGTATTGTGTGTGCTATAAAAAACATAAATTTGTTTTATAATTTTGTCAGCAGTCACACACATGGTTGGTCATATATCTTAGTTTGTAGTTATTAAAAATGAAACTTCGGTGAGTTATGTGTATAAGTAGGCTGGTTGTCCATTCCTATAGGCAAGTTATAATTTGTTCATAGGGTTCACTTTGTAACTATTAATAGCGATGCTTCAGTGCTCCTACCTGTATAGAATACCACATGATCACTTCTTACAGATAAATTGTTAACTGATTTGTAACTCTGTACCCTCAACTCTCTGAATTCAGACACATGATGGGTTACAATACATGCATGTCATCTTTTTTTTTTTGTTTTACAGATTTACAACCATGGGCAGGTTAAGTTGTAGGCAATGTAAACATTGAAACACAGGAATAACAATCATTTGGAATATCTAGCTTTCTCCAGTTGCAGCTTCATGACCTGACATTAGATATGTGCCTCATGGTTGCAGGACTGAAAGGCACAAAAATGGAATGCACAGACGTGCACTTTGAATTTAGGAGGATGCAAGACCCTAGTGCCAACAAACTCTTGTTCTCACTGTGACACCTTCCATCAAATTTGTATAGGATATAAGACCCACAATCCAAATTTTACTGGGTGACCTAGTGGCCTAAAGCACTTGCCTTTACCAAACACTGCCTTCTCAACTCTGTCCATGTGGGTTCAAGTCTAGAGCTGAGCCATTGTGGGTATGTGAGAGGGCTTGCATGTAGCTTCTCATGGGTCAGTGGTTCTTAACCAGTTTTCCTCATGTTCTTTCCCCAATAATTATACTGGCTTCCATGTATAGCCTATCTTGTGCTGAAAAATAGCATTAAATCTAAAACAACAATGACACCCAGAGTAGACAGAGACAGTGTAAGCTACAAGTGGTGGAAAGATATGTAGTGCTCTCCACTTTTACCTTTCCCAAAGACTGCCATAAAGCAAACATAATATTACACAGAGATACTACCAGGTCATGAATTTGCATAAATTGTGCAAAATTTGAACGAATTCTCACACTTGGAGAGCACTGTTGCATAAGAAGTTCTACAAATTAGTTTAATCTCATACATATAAAAATGTTCTATCCAGAGTATACAATTTTGTATTCAGCCTTTCACCCTTCAAGTGCTTGTTATGACATAAGTCATGCATGTAGAGGTAACATAATCCTTTTGGCTTGACATGAATAGTTGCTAAACTAAATCTGATTGGCCCTGGAATAAGAATTCTATCATAGTTAGAACATTGCTTCAAAGAAATTTTACAAATGTGTGTTTATAATACACCTATACCCGATACCTAGAAAACCCCAAATGCCTAATTCCCAGCATGGTTTTCATCATATAATGATTTTGGCTGATGATAGTCTTGAAGGCAATTTATTTTTAAAGTTATGAAGTATATCAGATTATTGGAGCTGTGAAAGTGTTATTGGAGATACCAATGAGTTTTTTTTTTAACCTGAAATGGGTGTTATATACAAGTCTAATGCACATGCTCAAAGGACAAAAACAGAAGGCATAACCATAAAAGCTCCCTTTTAAGTCAATTTTGAAATGTAGAAAAGGCAGAATAACTATCGGAATTAAAATACCAACAATTTCAAAGCAGAATGTAATTTTCAATTATTTTTTCAAACAATTTAGCTTTGTGGGATCTTGTGCTACAAAACCAAATAGCAATGTAATGATTAAGATAAATTTAATAAAGTAGAATCAAAATGTGTCTGAACAAGCACACTAAAGGATGTAAATATCTTTCATAATGTCAGATCACCAGGTTTTATTTGAGAACATCCTCAGTTCTTTCGTTCACATCTAACAAATCAAAATCGAAACACCAATGCGGGTCTTAAAAAATGTCGTTCAGGAGGGAGACTTCATCAGTGTAGATCTGAAAGATGACATGTCCAAATTCAATTCACAAAGTTGAGAGGATAAGTTTATTAGGAAAAACAAAGAATTTTGTCACAGTGGTGTGCAAAAGTGAAAACATTTTGTTGCTTTAAGAATCAATACCTCAACAGGCTAACTTCCTACATTGGCTCTTTGACAATAAACGATTACCTTACATTTGAAGGTTATCCCATGATATCTAGCATGATGCATTACAAGGACCTAACTGACATTCTGTCAAAGATTGATTTTACATGTCCAAAGGTGTTTGCTCTGTATCCAAAGTTTAATTTATAATGGTTGCTAACTTAGCTGAATAAGACACCATTGTAAACTGTGTCCAAGGTTAAATTTATAATGGTTGCTGACCTGGCTGAATAAGACACCGTTGTAAACTGTATCTGAGGTTTAATTTATAATAGTTGCTAACCTGGCTGAATAAGATACTGCTGTGATCTGCTCTCAAGAGCTTCATCAGTTCACCTTATGTTAGACCAACTTCCTAATTGCACTAGCGATGGCAGGCAGAATCAGTTAAATACATGCTTGATCAGGTGACCCAAACTGCTTGCAGTTCGATGTGATACTTCAGTATTATCATGATGGCTTAGATTGATAAGAACAGAATCATGGGAAATCATTCTTTCGTGTGCAAACCTCTAGACCTTTCATGTCGAGGTTGCCTACATAACATTGGTAAAGCTCAGAATGGTACCTGAAAAGAACTGAGCTGGTTCGTCAAAGTCTATTCTTAACCTTCACAGAGGGAAAGGATGCCATCAGTACAGGCACTCTTGTCCTGAAACAAATGTGTGATCCACTCTGTATATTGAAAATTAACCCAATATCAAATGAACATGCTGCACACTGCGCCTTGTGAGGTAAGGGCAGTTGTAACAAGCGTTACATTTGAGTGAAATTGTTATGTATTTTACATGATACAAACTGTGAGATAGAGGTCAGAGTCAACTTTCTTTAGCTTCTATCTCAGAGACCTTTCATCACAAAAGGATCAGCAAGACTTGGTGCGTCCCGACGCTGCAGCACAATAGTTTACCTCCTTCCTGAATTGTTCAGCAGCCTAATGATTTTGCTGTATTTGCAGGAAGTAAGTTTTCCAGGTTTCATTTAAGCCATTCCTAGGGAAACTAATCAAGCTGGTTACCTATCAAGGAGCTTCATTACATACCCAAGGTATGGCCGTTCACGGTTAAGGGGATGTAACTCCCTGTACCTCGTACCTATTCTATCGAGTTATTATGCTTGTGTAACATATTTAAACAAACGAAACCATTTTTTTCTAGTAAAATATGTATCTTCAATAATACTTATCCAGTCATAATACACATACACCCACACAACCTCTCCGCAGTCGTTTCCTTCCAGAGAGCACAAATTCAGCTCTAGTAGCGATTGAAGCATTCACAAAAAATTGCTATCAATGTATCTACTTTACTAGAATAATTTGGGTTGGGGGTTGGGTTCGGGATGTCAAGTTTAGAGGGGTTCATAGAAGTGCCAGACTGAGTGGTCGAAAGGTCTAAAGCGCTGTCCGTTACGGATCACTGCCATCTCATCTCTGTCTGCGTTAGTTCGAGTCTAGGATTCGGCGAATGTGGATATGTGAGAAAGCTTGCCAGTAGCTTCTCGTGGGTCGGTGGTTCTTTCCGGTTATTTCCCGGTTTCTTCCTCCACCATTAATACTGGCCGCCATGAATAGCCTATCGTGTGCTGAAAAATGGCGTTAAGCCCAACAACAACAGACTGAAAGATAAACCTTAAGATTGAAAAGGATAAATGTATCTTAAATTATCAGTTACTGAGTATTTTTAACTTCTAACCAGCACATTCCAAAATAGATGCCTTGAAACATGACAAATTTCAGTTGGTATTTTTAGTGATATGAAGTCTTCTTTTTGTTAGAATTTTTATTATACACATGTTTATACGAGATGGTTTAGTCTAATTGTCAGTTGTATAATGTTTGCATTTTTTTTGTGTGTTGATTCTGACAGCTCAGGTGGCTCGTATTGAAGGTGGTGCTTCTATTTCGACGAATTTAGTACACCCCAGAATAACTTTTGTTGATATGTTTGTTTGCAGTATTTTCCAAGAATTCAATTCTTCCCCATGCTGTTGTGTTTCACAGAGTAAAACTCCGTTAATCATGAAATCTGACATTTATTTTCCTTGGCTCTAATGATAGTGAATTGCTTCCTGAATCGGCTTTTAAAAATAAATCACACTGGAACACATCTCCGACAACAGAAATACAATGCTGTCGGGCATTTCTGCGCACCTAAAGTTTTCGTCACCAATCCTGAAGCAAAATGCATACTGAATTCGACCGATTGACGAATAAAAAATACTGCAATGCTTACCATTTGAAAAGAGGCAATTGTCACTAGAATATTCTGTTCAAAATATTATTAATTTTGGATGCATCGGATGCCACCCATGTGTTTTTGTGACTCGCGACATGTCTGCCTATTCTGTGCATAGCTTTGAAAATATGTAATGATTCTTAATCTGGCTATGGAAATTAAATAGATTATTTTGGATTGTTTCTGTCAGCATTTAGGTCGAATAATTAGGTCAAGTTTATAGCTGGTTTTACAAAATTCAACGCAGCAATGCCAATAAATGGTAAGAGATACTAAGCAAATCAATTTGAGCTGGTAAAAATTTAATAAAGTTCAGCATTTTATTTTTTAAAAAAGCTGTTAAGTTGAAAAGAACCATAATGAATAGTATGTAATGTGTTTAATGGGGGAAACAAATCACTAAATAATTTAGAAACAGTTTATTTTCTGGGGAATTTCTTCAAAATCCCGCTCTAGAGGCATGTTAATATATTGTATAGCAGACGTTAAAACTACCTGTTGGGACAACATGCAAAATTGGAAGCTTGGATTAAAATACAATATTGTTTTAAGGTATAGATTTCCATTTTTTATATAGTATATTTAGTTTATGATTCTAAAAGATACATAGTAAATAGGCTTTTCTGGATTACAAGTTTAAGACGGTCATGGAGTGGATCTTCACGTTGCTATTTGGAAATCATTTTCATATGCAATTTGGATAGAGATGTGGGATAATTTTGTACACTTTATAAATATAGCTTTCTTCATAAAAGCACGATTGTTGTTTCTTGATATAAATTGGATCTGGGACCATAAAGAACACGTGATTCAATTTTTTACAAGAATGTCGTATCGTTGCTCAGAATTACCCGACGCGCAGAATTGGCCAACATGGGGGGGGGAGAGAGTAATTATGCTTTGCTTTTTATATAGGGAGTGAAATACAACTTTAGAGAAACGCTGCACGGCTCACAAACTTGTATACAGTCTTTATTACAAATAGCTTAAACATTCTCATCAAGACAAATATATGTAATAACGTTTGTTCAACAACTTAAAACTATTGGCTTGTTACACATTGTGAACTATACCTATGCATATTAGCACAATGAGTTCACCCACACCAGTCTTAATGTACATAAAACATCACTCTAGCTATCGTTAGCAATTTAATTGATATATGAAATGGCGGTTGTTACACCTAATCTCCATTTAAACTGCCCAAAGATAAATTTAAATCGGCTCCAATCTGTAGTGTTTAGCGAGTATATATTGCGGACATGTATTGATGTAGTATTTTTTTAAACGATTACTGGCAATCGTGTGTTGAAAACACGACTTTGATGGGGTTTTTATACAAAATGGTGTTTTTAGCGTGACGTATTTTGCCAGTTATGTACACGTACTGGCAAAATACGACAATGGTAATAACACAAGATATAATGGACGTAATATAAAGAAACGGTCACTACAACATACATAGTAATGTTGTATACGACGCAATACATGAGTAAAAACAGCATACAACACAACAATTCTCCAAACACAGAACATGCTTATAGTAGAAGATATGAGTACCCAGAGAAGAAATCTAAACATTACCTATCAAATATATCACATAAAACAATCATTAAAAAAACGAGTATAAGGGTAAAAAGGATTAAATCTTGCTACACCATTTGCATTCATAAAAGGCCACTTTAAAATGAATCTCTTCCATGTCATATATATTTGGACACACTTTATTTCTTAATGATAGAAAGTTGGTAGGGGATTGCATATCTAGTGAAAGTTTATCCCATGTCCTTGACTCCAATTACACACCAAAATCGATATGATATGTACCTGTAATTGGATAGTAGAGTGAAAAATTGTTTTTAGAACACTGGTGATCGTGTCGAATTTGTTGTCCACTTTAAGCACCTATTTTCATGCTGCTGACATCTTGCTACTACGATAAACCCAGTAGACACTCCTATGACTTTCGTACTAATAAATAAACAAAGCGAAATGAAAAAAGGAATACCAAATACCACCGTTACAGACAGCTGAAAAACTTTAGCCAGGGAAAACTGGAATTTGCAAATTAGTAGTAAAAGCTCTTGGTATATTATCATTGTGCAAGTATTATCGAAGGAACCAATTTTACTAGAATAATTGGAGGGGGATGGGGGTTGTTAAATTTAGTAGCATTCATATCACTGCAGAAGTGCCAGACTAAGAAGCAGAAGTTGAAATCGAAAAGGATAAATGTATCTAAAATTGTCAGTTACTGTATCTTGTTAACTTTTGACCAGTACATTTCAAACGAGTTGCAACTCTTCTACAACATTTTTGATTCTGAAAGAAAATTCTGAATTTTAGAAATTAAATTAAAATTATTAAAATGTTCCTATATTTTTTGTAGCTATGTTTATTCTCAAATAATCTTGAAAAATATCCTATTTAGCTTCATTTTACATATTCTCTGTATTGTTTGTAACGTCGTTTGCACGCTGTTTGTGACATAAATTACGCAATTTCATGGCTGTCCTTTATTTCAGAGTTTAATCAGTCACGTTGCATTATTCTCATTACCCTATTGCATTTAATTGGAACACGCCCATTTAAGACTGCAAGAAAATGTGCATTCCAGACTAGTACATCAATGTTGACATTTATAAAATTAAGTTGACAATTAAAGCATAACTGAAGTCATCTCATTCGTTTCCTTTCTTTTCTATTACTTAGCTTAGACAATGGAGTCGTATACAAAAAAAGAAATAACTTTACAATCTCCTAATTGAAATGTTCATGAAGGATGTTGAGGAAAATACGATTAGATTGGTTGATTTCTTTCGAGTCATGAGCAATTCCCTGTCGCTATTCTCTAAAAACTTAAACGATGCCAAATTCGTTGAGACAATGAAACATTTTAGTTCAATGAAACCCATATTTTTTAATGAAGAAACATGAACCATGTAAAGCTTAGAAATGTGATGTCACTTCATTTTTCAAACAAGTAGGCAATCCACAAGACTACTAGAATAAAAATATGCTTTAGCGTTTTATGGCTTGTTGGAACAATTAAATAATTTTTGAAATATACACTAAGTACATTGCAAGAGAGCAACAGGTTTAAGTCCTGATGCGATTGTAAACACGTCAGGAATTACATCAAAACGTTTGACAGTTTAAGCAATGATAATCGAAATCGAATTCACGGTGGAATTAATATGGTAGAACACAGACACCCAAATTCAAAAAACAAATTATCCTCAAAAGAAGATGGTAGGATACAAAAATATTGTGATGCCCAAGTCCTCAAAATCAGAGGTTGTACAGTCGTAGAGAGCTGTGAAGGTGCATATGATGAGGTATCATTCATTAGGTACATAGACATGAATTATTTATATGACTGAGCCTCTATGCAAAGTATACAAATGATAAAAAGGGCGAAATTAAAATAGATAGATGAAAATCTTTGTAAGATACATGTGTTATGTATATATAATTTTGTTATGTTTGTTGGCTTTTTTCAATGATTATATATTATGTATATTTCTATTTTGTAATAATGCAAAAAATGAAATTAATGGTCTACCTGACTGGTGACATTAATTTTGTAAGCAATATAGTACATAGTTAATATGTATCTATGGCTATAACTTATATATTCAGATCATTATTTACTGTAAATATGTTTACATTAGTTAGAGTTAAATACACTGTCTTGATTCTGATCATAGAAAGTTCCGGAAAAGAAATTTTCCATTAAATCAACGTTATTTCCAGACAATAGCAATTGCGATCTAGGCCAAGTGGAGGGCTATATAAACAATTTAATTAAGGATTCTTGAGTTAACATCCGAAGCGGAATTAGTCTTATCGTTATGTTCAGTTTTAAATTTTGGTAGATTTATTTATTTTAATTATTGTCTGAAATTATAAAGTTCTCAGTAATACTTCTTTGACTAAATCAATTATTTGGAATTAAAAGCGAATGTAGACAAGGACAATTTTGATTATATTATTGTCATACATCACGAGATTGGTAACACATAGCCACAATCGATTCCATTTTCATATTAGCGCATAAGAGACTACATGAAAATCAACATTCTCAATGTTGGAATTTAACTGGAACACCAATGGAATTCAATTGAAATCTCATACACTGTGGATTTGTGGCAGAACTTTTAGGGTATTTGGGATTTAAATCACAATACTTTAAGTGGGTTTTTCTTATTTTTCAATTTTATTTTAGAGAAATAAATTATATTTTGAATTATAAAAACCTTTTTGGTTTTTGTTATTTTCTGTTACTTTCTTAGGACGTTAGAGTCGCAATACCTGATAATAGATATGACCAACAAACCAACAAGACATCGGCCATTAAAGGAAACTTTTATTTTCAGCAATTTGCATAAATTCTTCAATCCTTTCAGAATTATTATGTCAGACCCAGTTCAACCTGTGCCATTACTGTTTTTGATCAAAAGACATTTAATTCATTTACTGAATCCCCACGTACCGATTCAAGACAAAGTTTGTTTTCCATAAATTCTATATCTGTTAAAGAGGAGTCGTTATAGATCGATCGCGTGAAGTTTTACAAAATCTACTAGTTGCACTGTAAATTTAGCCAAATCGATATATATATATATATATATATATATATATATATATATATATATATATATATATATATATATATATATATATATATATATATATATATATATATACATGAACATCAAATGTATAAATTGATCGTTTTCGTTCTGTACTATTTTAACCATCTTGCTATCAGGGTTGATGTTTTTTTTTATCTCCAAGGCTGTGATAATTAAATGCAAATTTAAATTTTCATTTTTCTGAAATATTACCGGATATCTATTTTCTTGTTAGAAATAGACAAGTCGACATTCTTATTCTCTGATAACTTATTTTGCAAAACAACATGCTTTGATCATAATTGTACTTCTTCCAAACTTGTGTGTGCGTGATCTGAACTTTTAACGTAGGTTTAACAATTTTTCAGTCATATCGCTATGTCTGCAGTGTGGCAGTTTATAGTAATGTCTAGCACTGGGGCATCATGCCGCAGACATGTAGCTTGTCTCACCCAGTCACATTATCCTGACACCAGGCTGACCAGTCCAAACACTAATCTCTTAACACTAAGCGCCTAGCGAGTGAGCTGTTAGTACCATTTGTATAAGTCTTTGGTAGGACTTGATCCGGGTTCGGAACCTCGACCTCCCGCATCCGAAGAGGACGATCTAACCATTATGCCATTGGCGAGGTCAAAATTTGTACAGATTATCACTAGACACTTATTTTGTTGTTTTTATGTTAATCTCATTGAACATTTATTTTAGCTCTCAGTGATTATATCAAAATTTAGATTTTCGCTTTGTCTGCTCCTAACAGTCATGTGACTCGCTATCATGTGTAATTTCACTACTGTCAGTAAGTTTCGGGGAAAAAATCCACCACTTCAATACATGCCCGTAACATGTAGCATAGGATATTGGTAAACACTACAGATTATAGCTGATTTATGATGTTGTTGTGAGGCTTAACGTCATTTTTCAGCACACGATAGGCTACACATGGCGGCCAGTATTAATGGTGGATGAAGAAACCGTGAAATCCGCGGAAAGAACCACCGATCCACGTGAAGTTACTGGCAAGTTTTCTCACATATCAACATTCGCCGAATCTTAGACTCGAACCCACCCAAAGGTGAAATGGCAGTTATCCGTAACGGATAGCACTTTAGACCACTCGGCCACTCGCCCCGAGAGCTGATTTAAAACTATCTTTTGGGAAGCTTAATAAGTGATCAGGTGTAAACAACCACCATTTCATATATTACTTAACTGTTTAATAGTAGTTAGTGTTATGTTAAGTACTTTGAGGACTAATGTGGGTGAGCCCATTGTGCTTATTTGAGTAGGTAAAGTTCACGAAGTAGAACAACCCAATTTGTTATGTTACATTCGTTACAAGCTACAGGTAAATCTTTATTGGCGTGATCCCTCTAAGAATTCATCATCCGAGGGATCCCCTAGCTCTAATAGAAAGTTGTTATCTGTAATTGTATTATGTCAAAGTGTATGTGATTGTATTTTTATTTTTACGATTTTTTATTTTATAATTTTGGATTAGGGTTTAAACGCATTTCTAAAACTAGTGTAATATAAGAGCTATTTCTCCCGTGCTGGAGTCAAAGCTCATTTACATTTTAGTGATCTTTGCCAGGGATCTGCTTTGCCCTATGTTTGTCATACGAGTGTGTTGCTTGATGTAACTGTCTTAATGTTTTTGTAAGGGCTGTCTAGATAGGTCAAATTCTCATAGTCTCTTTAACTTTATTGGTTCCTTTGATTCGGGTGACCGGTTGTGAAATAAGATCGATACCGGCCTCTCTATCTTAGGACCCATATTATTTTCAGTTCGGACATAGAGAAGATGAATTGGTGATAGAAAAGTTATGTGTGAATAAAGACCCCACAGGTATATAGATTTTGTACAATTTTATATTTGTAATCATGAATAGTTTTCATTACTGAGTTAATAAAATGTATAAGTCATTATATAAATTCTTATCTTTAATGCCATTTGTAATTAAAAGTTCTGCAGTTTCATTTGTTCCATATTTTTGTTTAATTTTATTTTTGATATCATGCCTTTCCAAATTGTTTCGTTGACATTCTAAAATTAAGTGCTTTTTAGAGTCAATAAGTGCTCCCCACAGTCTACATTTTGGTATTTGTTTTGTCAGGTGTCTGATGAAGGCTACTTCACCTATCATGTATACAGAAAAAAAATCTACTTTGAATAGCAGATTTTATGCCAGCCCAATTTCTCCAGATTGAATCCCAGTTTAGTCCCGGAATTCTCAGTTCTACTTCCCTTGCTGTTGTTGTTTGATAGATGGTTCCATTATACATTTATAAATATCTTTTTATCCAATCCCAAGGTTCTTTATTGTTTATATATATATATATATATATATATATATATATATATATATATATATATATATATATATATATATATATATATATGAGTTCTTTAATTATTCTAAAATATGGCGTTCTAATAATTTGCTAAGTGAGTTATTTGTATAAATATTCTTATTAAATTTACATAAATAACCATATATATATATATATATATATATATATATATATATATATATATATATATATATATATATATTAACTGCTTCCCACGGATACTTGTGATTATCATTTTGAAATTTGAACCTATTTAAAGTCATGATAGATGCCTTTTGTAGAACAAAGGTTAGTATATATATCATTGCCTTCAATGAAAGTGTTTAAGCCATATGTAATAGTGTGTGTGTGTGTGTGTGCGAGTGTATGTGTGTGTGATTTAGAGTTTTAACGTAGCTTTAACAATTTTCCAGTCATATCGCTACGATGTCTGCAGTGTGACAGTTTATAGTGATGTCTTGCACTGGGGCATCATGCCGCAGACATGTGGCATGATGTCCCACCCAATCACATTATCCTGACACTAGGCCAACTAGTCCTAACATTAACCTCTTAATGCTGAGCGCCAAGCAAAGCAGTTGTTAGTACAATTTTGTAAGTTTTGGTATAACTCGGCCTGGGGTCGAAACCATGATCTCCCGCATCCGAGGCGGACGCTCTAACCACTAGGCCACCGGAGCAGTTCCATATGTAATAGAGATTATAGACAAGTTTGTGAATAGTAGTAAAGTTTCTTTGAAGTCGTATTTTACTTTATATATGAAATGCAACGCATGATTATATTTCAGTTGTCAGAGTAGTGTTCAAGTGTGATTAATTTTTAAAAGCCATTTCCGAAAGCAATAAACAATCAGAAAAGCAAACAAAGCCCAAGAAAAACAAATTTAAAATTCCTTATTAAAGGAGTTTTACTTTGTGAAACACAGCAGCATGGGATTTGAATTAAATTTTCGAAACTACTGCCAATAACATATCGATATCAGTCACTCTGGGGTGTACGAAATCCATCAAAATTCAAAATAAGTGCGTACGAAATCCATGGAGTACAAATTTTGCTGTTAGAAGTTAGAAAAAGTTGCAAACATTACACAAGTGACAATTACACTAAATTATCTCGTTTATACGTGGGTATAATGGTTCTTCAAAGTCTACCAAAAGAGGACTTTATATCAGTATAAATACCAACTGCAATTTGACATGTAAAAGTTACAAGCAATAAGGAGAATATGTAAAATGAAGCTATATAGGATATTTTGCAAGATTATTTGAGAATAAACGTAGACAAATATGGGCTATGGGAACATTTTAATACAAGTTCTAAAGTTCAGAATTTCCTTTCAGAATTAAAAATCGGTAGACATACTATCACATAGATCTCTGAAGTTTGATTTTTACATCAGTAACTTCAATACTTGGAAAATATTCTTTAGACCAAATGTTTTTGGTACCCTATGAAACTATGATTTGGCCCCCTCCCTCCCCATTAGACAAAATTTCGCGCTCTGGCCTATATGGTTGGATCAGTGGATCAGTCCTGTTGCAATGTTTGTGTGTGTATGTATGTGTGTGTGTGTGTGTGTGTGTGTGTGTGTGTGTGTGTGTGTGTGTGTGTGTGTGTGTGAAACTGTCCCCTGTTTGTAAGAATTTGGGAACTCTCCTCCTATGATGTTGTCTAGTAGATTATAGAGCCCTTGCTTTTCGCTTGTGTACTTCACCTAGCCAAACAACATTATAGAATAAACATTCACAAAGAGAAGGCAGTAGTATTTGATGGATTGCCATGACTCTTTTTAAAATGAAGACATTGTCAAAATCCCCCTATTTATAAGAGTTATTTCCGTTTTTAATTTGTGCATGAATGTAGTATATGGCAACAATTTGTAAACATAATTTGGTTTAGTTTTTAGTGGATCTCCGTCAAACATTGTACGCGATGGGGCCATCGTCTAGAGATGACCATATCAGTGTGTACTTGCACTCTTTGTTATAGTCCTGGCACCGCTTTGCTTTGCAAATGAATGCAGTGCATGACATGATCTCGTGAATGTGACTACTAGCCTGGAAATTTTGGACAGATCGCTGCCAAAGGCATAATACATATACAGGATCATCATTCGAAGATGTGCATATTAACAAATAACTGTGCTCCTGTGTTACTTAATATATTTATTGCATGATTTACATTGGAGCTTGATGAAGCGTATGACATAATATTGTGTGTGCGTGTGTGTGATTTAGATTTTTAACGTAGCTTTAACAATTTTTCAGTCATATCGCTGCGATGTCTGCAGTGTGGCAATTTATAGTGATGTCTTGCACTGGCGCATCAGGCCGCAGACATGTAGCATGATGCCCCAATCACATTATCCTGACACCAGGCCGATCAATCCTAACACTAATCTCTTAATGTTGAGCGCCAAGCGAGGCAGCTGTTAGTACCCTCGACCCAGAACATTGTGAATGCAACTAGTTTGTGTTCATTGAAATGCGACAAAATATTGTGCATGTTAATATCTATTATCTGAAGACAAATCACCGTGCTCTCTCAATTTTTGTTAGAGTTGCTACAGTTTTTGGTTCTGCAGTATAAATGCTGTATAAGTCAGGGTATTGCGAACCAAATTCGTCATGTAGATTTATATCAATGGCTGTAAAACTTTGCACATAATATGGACGTCGGCTAAAATTGATTATACTGACAAATCGTTGTACTCCCGCGATTCTAGTAATTGCACTTGACTTTCAGAAAAACTATATATGTCAGAGTCTGATACAGGATTACTAATCGAAATGAGAATACCTTTATCCAAAACTATTTTCAACCAAATACTGAATCAAAAATTTTTTTTTAATTTTTAATTTTTATTTTTTGTTTCGTTAAAAAACTTTTGCCTCAGAAAGATTATATTTTCTGGCAAATTCAAGCAATTCATCTTTTTTTTAAAAAAACAATCCAACTGTTCTTGGGTCGTTTTTGAAAGAAAAGTCTCCACTTTTGATGACATTGTAAAACGCGCTTGTTGATTTCACTAAAGATTTCAAACAAAATGTGAAATAGTACTTGGGATTTGAAATATTTTGAAAACTATGGGAATTGAAATTTCAGCAAAATATTCTCTGAAATATTTTATCCGAAATTCATATCACCTGGAGGAGCCACAAATTTTCTTATTCACTTGTCTAGGCTCGTACAAAAGCAAAAAGGAAAATAGTAAAGCCGAGAAGCTTTCTAAATTTAACAAATAATTTATTTCCCTAGAAAAACAAGGTAGACATATGAAAAAGGACTTACGGTTTATCAACCATATCCAAAATTTAATCCAATAATTAAAATATAAGTTTTGAAAGGTTATAAGTAAATCAAAGTTCGAATCCTGATGAAATATTAAGATGGAAGGAGATGACGTCTTTTATTACCTGTTTAGTGTTGTCGTGTCAACAGGCGCTTGATGAATCACCAAGAATAATATTTCGGCTTTCGAATTTATAATAAGTTTCAGTAAATATCTTTGTCCAAGAATTCTGATGAGCACAAGTATTTTCCAGGATGAATAAATTATTTTAAATAAAATCTTAAATACAACTAGCATCAAAAGAAATTCCTTTGATCATGAAAGTATGAGTTGCGACTGAACAAACTCAGTATGAAACGTTAATTTTAACTCTAATTAATACTCAGTTTTAGATCACGTGATGGAGTCATGTGGTCACTTAGTTTGAGCGGTGTAATAGCGCCACAGGCCGACCGTCACATACGCCATTGACGAATTTGATTCTGCTTAACGAATCTTACTATAGGATTCACTAATAAAAAGACTGAAAATCGTTTTTGTTCACTTCAGAGCTGAAACTGGCTCTGATATCTAAGTCAGCAAAAGATACAAAATTTCAAACTACTGCGTGTTTATCAGGTTTAACAGAACTGAACTGAATTTTCTGGAGAAATGTCAAATCCTGTGAATAAAGTTATCATTGCAATAACATATAATATAATAAAAATAAAAAAGAATTTAATACTAACACACAAATAATTGCACTACATATACTATGTAATTTAAATAAATTGCATATACCTATGTACAATATATATATATATATATATATATATATATATATATATATATATATATATATATATATATATATATATATATATATATATATATATATATATATATACATATATATATATATATACATATACATATACATATACATATATACATATATATATATATACATATATATACGTTATAAATCAAAATCACACACATTTGACTGGTCTTTGTGGTCAGCCTCTTCTTCGATTTTTATTTTCTTTGCTCAGGTTCTCAATAGGGACATGCACATCTAGCATCCAAGATCTCTGAATTATTACAAGAAATCAATGACTGATCTTTAAAGCTCCTTATCAAAGAGTAATTAAGTACACACACACACACACACACACACAGGTGTGTCTAAAAAGGTATATAACGTCATCAAAAGTTGTTTTTAAGCGACATATATAGCGCTCCCTCACCTTTAATCTCATCAGTGCACCGCCTCCCATCTTGGACCACGCGCCTCGTCATGGATCCCATCATATTGGTTCAACTGTCGGCTGGCTGAGTTTGTTCGTGGAAAGATATTTATTTTGCATTTCCTCTGCATGATAAAGCCAATATTGTGTTTAAAAGTGCAGTTGAAAACCAATCAACCAGCGTGTTTTGTTACATACTTCCCACTCCATTTCTATCAGTTTTATTTTGTTTTTCTCGGCAAATGCGGGCTAATTATGTATAATGAGATTTTGCATTATTAAATACCAGAGACGTAGCGAGGGTTTGGCAAGACACCGCAAGTGCCGTGGGCGCCAGTTGAGGTAAGGGATGGGGTGTGGCACAAAATCAGAGAGCAGAACAAAACTTTTTTTTTTACACTTTCAAAGTTTTGATAGTTGCGCAATTATAGCTCTTGCCGGGGTTCTCGCCGTGGGCACCATTTGTCCTCACTACGTATCGGTTAAATACATTACTTTTGTGTTTTAATGAACAATAAGGACCCAAATTTCTAGACAAATCCCTCGCATTATACTTGTGTCAATTGTTTGTTAGCCACGGTAAAAATAAGCTAACAAATAAACAAGCAAAACAATGAGGAACTCAATTTGTGTTTTTTACCAGACCAAAAGATTATGTATTATTGATACTAGATGCATAATTTTCAAAATAAAGTACTGAAAAAAAAAACTACACAAAGAGTGTAACGGGGAGAAAAGAAAACATTAAAGTTATACTTTTTTTTACTATCTCTTTTAATACCATGTCAATAAATTACAACGAAGTTATAGATGAAGTAAAAGAATTCAAAGTAAATCAGAAAGCAGTCAGAGAATATTTAACACTTATGTAACAAGAAAGTTACCTATGTTTTCCACGTGTTAGGAAGCTTGTCTTTCAGAATGATGGATTGGTCTACACATATTTTATAAATCAGGTAACATTTCCTACAAAACAATATAATGAAGTGATGCCAAGATAAGCTCTATATGATACCACCTACCCTTACACCCTCCTCCAAAAAAAAAAAAAAATCGGTTTTCGCTAATAGATTCGAAGAATAAGGGAAAATAAATACCCCGTCAAAAATTGTCTAAAGAAAGTTTTGATCAAAATTCTTTTTATAAATTAATACATTAAAACGCACCAGAGGAAACAGAAACACCCGAAATGATTTTCTTTTGTCTTCGGCTAGGTAGCGGGCATCTGTTTTGTTATCCCCATTCCCCCTAAAAAGAAGAATAAAGGCAAAAGGGTTAAAGCGAATTATAAAGACAGCATAGAGCAAAAAAAAAAAAAAAAAAAAAAAAAAAAAACCAACCCCCCCCCCAACGAACAAACAATTAGGACAGGAATAAAACAAATAATATACTGGAAGAAAACTTTGGAGAACATAACAAACTGGTGGTATAAAAACAAGAATAAAAATAAAATAACACATTAAAAATAACACAAAAAATCAGTTATTATATATTGAAAAATGCGGAGTATTTCATTTTATCATGTTATATCAGTAAAAATAATCTATATCGGAAAACGTATCTGGTTATATTTGCTTTTCAGAGAAATACTACTACTCATATTTTATTTGCCAACAGTACGCTTAAATTATATTATTACTGGTTGGAAAAATTTCCAATATACAATCCGTCTTAAATACAAAAGAGAACACGATATGTTGTGTTTTTTTTTTCTTCAAATGGAACACACAGGACAAAATTTAACAGACGTACAAGTAGATATTTTAGAATTAGTAATTAGACGAATAGCATGATACAAGATTATACAATATCGACCTAACATATTTATAATGATATCAAAAATCCAATTATTATTTTAAACTGAAGACATTTGGGCTGATTATACCTATCATTTTCTGATAAATACATTGAGATGAAAATCTGCAGATAATCTATTACTATGTAACCAGCGTGATAGACGGTGAATTCTATTCTATTTATATAGTATAAAAAGATCAAGTAACTGAGTGTTCGATAGCATTATTTGCATTAAATGTTAATCTAACCTATTGTTATAGGGGATTCTCCTATATAATCCAGGGATAACACTTTCCTTTCTGTTTGGTTTATATTTATAATTCTCTATAATTAATCCTATATACCTTGTTGTTGTTGTTGTTGTTGGGCTTAACGACAGTTTTCAGCACTCGATAGGCTATTCATGGCGGCCAGTAATAATGGTGGAGGGAGAAACCGAGAAATCACCGGAAAGAACCACCGACCCACGAGAAGCTACTGGCAAGCTTTCTCACATATCCACATTCGCCGAATCCTAGACTCGAACACCCGCAGACAGAGGTGAGATGGCAGTGATCCGTAACGGACAGCGCTTTAGACCACTCGGCCACTCGGGGCCCCTCCCTATATACCTTGATTTCCTTCATAGGAATCTGGAATGACTGTGTAAATAGTACTCGGTAGTCATGTGAGTGTCAGCTTCACGTGAGTGCATACATATAACACCGATTAAGTATCATCATTTTTTGGGTGATGCATGCTTGATCGTAATGTAATATGGGCTGGTGTGTGACGGGTGATATTTATCCACGGATCTGGGTTCGAATCTCTCTATAGTACGAATTCAAAATTTTCTAACGTGTATGATAGTATTATTTGTATTAAATATGAATTTTGCCAACTATTATCAAGCAGTCTCCAAAAGAATCCGGGAATTCTGTTGTAGATTGATAACTCTCTCTCTCTCTCTCTCTCTCTCTCTCTCTCTCTCTCTCTCTCTCTCTCTCTCTCTCTCTCTCTCTCTCTCTCTCTCTCTCTCTCTCTCTCTCTCTCTCTCTCTCTCAAACATTGTTCAATCAATTGCCAGTTAAAAAAGCTACAAATCGGCGGAATTCCTAACTAACTATATTTCCATATTTCCATTATTTTTAAAAGTCAGAAATATAAATTTTTAAAATTTACAAAATGCGTCACCCTTTTAGAAAGTTCTCATCTAGAGATGGTGTACCTCAGGGCATCATAGTTTTAGTCAATCTATTCAACATAACTATTCAATTTACTTATGAAATAGGCCTCTACCACAATCTAGGTACTGTCTGTTCTTTAGGTGTCGAAACCTTTATGATCTGCTATAGATGAAAGAGTAAGCCAGTTAATGAGCGTCAGCTACGGACAAACCGAAATAGTGTTCAGAAATGATCAGAACAAAACTGGTCAATGTAAAACAGTTTCTCTTCAGTTACGTGGATTATATAAAATTCATGTTGACCCAAACTTTATTTTGATAGTTATTTTATTCCTGTTTTGGAGGAAAACAAAATTTCAGGACTTTTTTCCCCACCATAAAACTAACATTCCTTCGGCAAATTAAATACCCGAGGGACAAACCAAAAATAAAATGATCTGGATTTAATATGAGAAGTGGCTAAAACAGATTAGGAGGTAGATTAGAAGGTCTTGCTCCAGTCATTATTATTATTCAGGTCATTATGTAGATGTTAGCTTGACTATGGCTCGGAGTTAAACGGATCATCTTAGTTCCGGGTAGTTTATCCGAGTCTGAATCACTGACTTTGACTTTGTGTGTACTTGTAAGTAGAAGTTCATTTTGAGAAAGCCTCTTTATTGAGACGAACGAACTATCGTATTTTCTCACAGAAAAGAATATGTCTCTTTAATATATTGGCAAAATATACTATGAGATGTAGTTTGTGGGATTCAGAACCAAACCATGTACACTCTGAAACCAAACTTCATTGCACCTATTGGCATACGAAATTGTTTTCCTTTAGAAACATCAAAAATAAATTTTGGAAATATTGCACAATTTCATGTTTCGAAATCACCATTTTCGTGATCACCCCGCTCCATATTTGTTGATTTGTATTTCGATGTGCACTCAACTAAGAAAATATATTATGATGTGCCACCTCATAAAATCTTGAACATTTGACGGGAAGACGCGTGGTATAGCACATTTTGACCAGATGTTTACAGAACTTTACCAACGTTACATTGATACTTTAATGTATATACCATAATGTTAAAATTAAAATATGCATGCTTTATGGTCTATCTTGTACTTTATGCTTACAAAATTATTCGGACATGTTATAGTTGTACTCTTTTTGTACAATTGTTTATTTTTCCTTTTTCTCGAATTTTACTTCTAGTTTTCAGCATATAGCCACTATTGTGATGATGTGCTATTAACAACTACACTCATACATGCATATCAACCTGAGCACAGATGTGATTCGCATAATTTCAGGCTTGATGCCTGTTGATAACTATCACCACTGGTAGTTTATACCGTCACACAGTATAAAAGAAAGCAAATGATTAAAGACTGAGATAACAACTGCCCTTCTACAGATTAATTAACTGACTGACTAAAACGAGTGTGATTTTGTGGATGGTTTTGTTTTTTTGAACGAGAATGTTTAAGGAACCGACAATTTAATGTGGTGTAGTGGGAATTTTATATAAAACTAGGATTTGTTTATATTACCTTAATATTTTTTTTTATCACTCGACACAATGGTTATTTTGTGTACTTCCTACATTAGCCATACTAGTTGCTTTACTATATTTTTATTTGCTAATAAACATGTAGAAAATTTGTTCAAAACATGATTTTTCACCCCCATCATCTCGAATATTAAATAATCAAGCCATAAGACATCTTCATTAGCTTATTGGCTGGTCCATGATTAATGGCACATTATTTGACGTGCAATAATTGCAACTTCCATCTTGTAATTCCCATTAGATTATACAATATTTACATCTGTAACTCATATAAGTATGACTAAGTATAAAAAAATTAAACTTTTTAAAAAAATCACATCGATATAAAGTTAAATAAATTAACAGACAATATAATAATATGCACTACAATCCGGATCTGTTGTATTTATGTGTGCGTGCGTGTGCGTATGTGTGTGTGTGTGTTCAATATCCTCCTCGGCACCAAACGTGTGTGTGTGGTTCGTTATTGTGTGTACTCCCTACAATACCCAGACTAGTCTATCTACTATTCTTTTATTATAACTAATTAAATTTTTATATAAATTAGAATTGAAAGATTTTGGTAGCCAGTCTTGTTGGTAAACAGGAAGTGAGGTAGGACAATAGAACAGAAATACCCGTATGTTGCTTTCGAAGCCACCTTAGGAAGTTGTGTTCAATGGTGAGTCTGACAAATTTATTCAAATTCCTTGGATGGAGGCATTTACATTTCATAGAAACAGCTGGACGTATATTTAAAGTTTGTATACATTTTATTTTTGTTGTAAAATTTTCTGAAGTAGTTTTTAAAAGAGCGCGTATACCGGTAGGCTTAGTTTGCAATGCAGGATCAATGCATTACAGTATGGCTTATGGGGATGTGGTACATGTGGTTGCAAAAATTTCCAGCGGTCTCATGATTGTAGCGCTGAATTTGCAATCTATTTTTAAAAAAACTGCTGTTGTCATCGTTTTCTTTTTATTGTTACTAATTATAATTGCATAGCTCTAAGCCCTGAGTGTTTATGACTTGACCTAATTTAGAACGGAAGATTGGTGGATCGTTTACTATTGGCCGTGTTTTGTTTCTTCATCTTCCCCAAGTGTTTATTAGCATGCACAGTTGTCAAGGATAAACAAGTAATGCGAGGGTGATGGTATTCCGTGATATGTACGTATTCAGTAACAGACACCTCTGCTTATATATAATCCATTTTATTTTTGTGTAACGGTAAAATAACATATATTTGACATCGTGGATGAAGTGGTAGATAAAAGGAAACAAATGCCTGGAGTATTAATGCTGTTGCATGCAAATATGTTATTGATGCATTTTAAAGTGAATGTTTTCAAGTGATACAAATGCATTTGACATTCATATTAGATTTAGGCCGTTGATAAGTCGTCATATTAAAAACAAGTCTTTAAAGCAGATGATAAAATGGTGATAGAATACATAAAAGTCAACATACAGTATGCATCTGCAATACAGACTTTACGAGACATACCCTATACTATATTATTATGATCTTAAAATGGAGAAATCAGTAGTGTGTGTGGCTGGCACTTTGTGTATAGCAGTTATGAACTTCATACAGTACAGGAATATGTGTGAACAACAATAATGGTATTCATGACATCATATAGATGTTTACATTGTGCCATGTTTTCATTCTTCCTCAGCATCATGGGTTTTTTCACATGTAGAATTAATAGCGTCAGCGAATAATAAGAATCATGTTATGAATTTGACAAAAATAATCGTCTCTGTGTTAGTTTATTTTCTTCTTTGTCTTTTACATTCTCTGCTTCAGTACACCTGAATAGTAAATCATCAAAGAAGCCTTAAGTGAAAAACCAGACATTTTTCCCATTTGGACCACTATGCAGAAAATACATGTTACCATAAAGGTGCAGTTAGCAAACTCACGCAGGCTATGCTTCTATTAAGCAGACGCCTGAGGATATTTGCATGTAGCTTGTAACAAGAATATGTTGAAAAGAAGACTGATAGAAAAATTCATATGGAGAAAAGGATAAATTTTTAATCATGTCCACACAAATTAAATTCAATCACTTTTATTTCAGTGAAACCAATGCTATGCCAGCAAGTGCATCTGATAGTCTTGGTCGTTTAGAGGAGACTTTAAAAGCCTCAATTTCAAGAGGTCAAAGTGGATCTCTAGACGACCATCTCTTCGCCCATACCAAGAAAGTTCTCTTGCATGAAATTGAGTTTGTACCTGCAACAAAACACTACTCTCTGCAGATTGACACTCTCCGGTCCAAGTATATCCCACTCAACCCATCACAGGGATTCAAGAAGTCATCAAGTAGGGCTAGTGATGAGTCCGCAAAGGGTGGGTATTTTCATTTTAAAACAGTATACTACATCTCAGCACTTCAAGTTGCATGTTTGACTAAGAATTCAGAATTTTCCATCGCCGTTCAATAAGTTTCCCTAAGGCAGCCTTTAGAATTATAATGCAGCGACTAGAACATGACATCAACACTTTCATCTTTGCAAGAATATACCAAGTTTTATGCTAAAAACACAAAGCAACAAAAGTTAAATTCACAGCATAATCCTTTTTCTATTTGGAGACTGCCAGATTTTACAGTTATCTTTTTATGTGACTAGTCTGGTTTATGATCTGATGAAAGCAATAAGTCTAATATATGTCAAGTTAACACAACTGAAGTTGATGGCACACATCAGGAAAAATGTGGACATCAAATATGGAAAATGTTTACAGTAAAGTTTTTATCAGTCTGCTGACAACAAAGATATGGCTAGACTGCTGACAACACAAATGGATAAGGCTTTAGATTGTCATTGGAAGAAAATGAAGGTTGAAGCTCTTTATCAGCATTGTCAGTTGATTTCAAAACTGAAGTCATTTGACCTTTGACACCAGAATATCAAGAGTCAAAAGTGAAATCTGAAGAGTCATTTGTTATTGAGTTGTGAGCTCATGGCTGGGATTGTTCATTTTGTGTGGAGCAAACCGATACTTAAGATTTCTTACAATTTTAGGATATTTATTCACTTTCTCCTCAGAATTTTTATATGCTTTCTGTTTCTTTGGAGTATGAGAGTTTGAATAATCATTACTGGCTGATCATTTTTAAGCCATGGTAAATAATCAATAAAAGTCTGTATGACAGTTCAGTAAAATTTTAAGAGGCTTATATCTCATGTTTTACTTGAAAGATATTTTTGTCAATTAAAATTGACAAGTAGTTTTAGTTTCCTCCACAAACTCACTGACTGGTGATTGTTGATGCCATTAATTGTAATTAAATGTCATTAAAGTTAAAAATTGTCATTTGCTTTCTTGTCAACATTTTCCCCTCTGTCGCCTTTTAAAAGGTTGCTAACTGCTTCTTTAAAGTATGTTCATCCAAAGGAGAAAGTTTCTTTGTTTCATGTTTCCTAGACAGTTGGTTCTGGTATTGGTAGAAAACTTTTATTTAAGCACTTTGACTTGGATTGAACTAAAATATATGAACTGTCCTGAAATAGTTTTGTTGAAAACATCTTGAACAATGCAATAATAGTTGTATTGCAAAAAAAATCTTAGCATCATCTTATATGTGTTTAATTTGGATTTTTAACATAGCTTTAACAATTAGAGTCATATTACTATGAAGCATGTCTAGCACTGTGACATCATTCTGCAAACATATAACATCATGTCCCACCCAGTCATTTTATTATGACACCAGGCCGACCAGTACTAATGATAACTTTTTAATGCTGAGTACCAATTGAGTAGCTGCTAGTACCATTTTTATGAGTCTTAGTTTTGATTCAGCCATTGTTTGAAGCCACAATATTCTGCATCAGAGGCAGATTCTAAAACCATTTTGGCCACTGGAATGGTTTCTACTTGTGCTGTGTACTGTCTTTCAAACAATATTTTTTCTACTAGTTGTAGAATCACATGTATATTGATGGGCAATCAAACAAATTCTGATGAAAAGTCATAATTTATTGCCTCCTCTGCTAACTATAATATCAATGGCTTTATCTTGGCTCAGTGGCTAGCATGACTTAGGACCAGAAGTGTGCAGGTTCGAATCCTACCATTGATCATATCAGGTTACTGTTGTCCTTGAGCAAGACACTAAACTCCAACTGCCTCTTCATGAAATAATCAACTTGTATTTGTTTGCCATAAAATGCCATATCAGACCATTTACTGTTATATCCATGCACTGAGGTGATTTGAAATGATCACTGATATTTTGTAAACCGAAGTTACTTAAACTTGATAGCTTCTTGGAATATTACATTGTCCTCTCCTTAATCATAGCATGAAGGAAAACTGTCTTAGGAAATTCAGTTAGAAACATAATTGTTTATCAAGTCACCAGGTTTATCTGGCATTGCTATGTTGGATCCAGACGACAGGATTGCATGATCTTTGCAACTTGGTGCAGAAAAGATAATGCATGATAATCATATAAAGATAATTATAATCCTACACATTTTAATGAAAGCTGAATTAATCATCCAATTCAGGGATGATACTCTACTGTTTAATAAGTGAAAGTAAACCTGTATCAATATTACACTCATCTGCTGTACCTTTTGCATAGACAGGTTCTAGCATTAAAATTTCTTGACATTGTCCATTTGAGAAGATCTCATCCATATTAAAAAGTGTATATTTCTGGATATATTTGATGCAGATTACAGAAAACTTGGATGACAATTTAGTCTTGGAGGGAGAGAAATGGTTGCAAGTAATTCTTCACACTTTTAAACAAGTGAGGCGGAACATCACAAACTTTGTAATGCAAGTGTTTGTTCTCTGACAAGACAGATCATCCCATTTTAAAAGACAAAATCAGGATTGTTTCTTTTGGGCGGGACTTAATGATTGCATCATTTGTCACATGAAATGTTGACTAGGTACCCCAAAACACTTGATTAAAATCCATATATAGGATACTTTCATACTTAACCCTTCCATCACTAAGTGACTTTGTAGGCATAGAGTCCTCAACACTAAGTAACTTTGGAGTTGTAAAGCAAAATGACTTGTGGACTTTGAAACAACATAACTTTGCCAATGTTAAAGATATCTGGCTAGATTAGGTGTCAAAATCAAGGTTAAAAATCAAATTTTATGACTAATTCAATAAAATGTGCATATCTATTACAACTGTTAAAATGCAGGTACAAACAGGTAACAACAGGTAAAATACAATTATTTTATTACCTCTTAGAAAACTTAGAATGTTCTCTAAACTTGTTCAATTGACCCTAGATGTACTAGTGAATAATCACAGTAGCAACACAAGTCTTTCTTTCATGGTGTCCATAATATATAAAATTCTACAAAATGAACCAAAATGATCTCTAAAGTGAGATCTGACCACACACGTAAGTGACCTATATCGCCTCTGCCACGTTTGATCGTCGCATTGAAGTTCGTTAAACGGACAATTTTTCCAAAAACTTCATCTGAATAGAATATTTGAAAATAATCCGAAGCTTTCCTGGAGCCATATAACTCTCGGGTGGGCCCAACTCTGTCAGAAAACTGAAACAAATCTCTTTGGTTTTCGGGCTTCGTCCAAAAAAAACCCACGTGGAGCGTACAATTCCTCTGGTTCAAAACCTTCAAAGTTCTCTTCATCGTCATCACTGTCACACACAAGTGCATTCCATTGTCTCTCCATACGTCTTCCCTCATTGTCAAACAAATTTATCAGGTCAAAATTATTTAAATCCTCCGAAAACTCTCCTCTAAAAAAATCCTTCAAACGCCGCCATTTTGGATACAAATTTCAGCATTCGGAAAACATGTTAAAAGTTCCTACTTTGTTCGTTATTTCTAGTTGTATACAAGCTAAACTCATGAGATAATCCACATATAACATCTACATTACCAGATGGAAGTTATTAGAGGTATTCCGAAAGATATTTAGTCGGGTACTATAACGTTAACAAAGAACACTGCCCCAGACCGACAACTCGGTCCATAGTGTTGACGGATTATTTCGCCTGGACCGCATATGCGGTTTGCCGTGATGAAAGGGTTAATAGATTTTGATTGGAAAAATGATTTTGTTTTCATTTTTATTAGGTACAAAAATGAATGGTACTCAAGATGGTGGAGAAGGTCTTCCTTCCCCCCAAATCATGTTGTATCCTGAAAACAAGATCAAACTGGAATGGAGCAAGGTTCACAAAGTTGGTGCTGGACTAGTGAATTTGGGGAATACCTGCTTTTTGAATTCCACTCTGCAGTGTCTGACATACACCCCACCACTAGTCAACTACTGTCTTAGCAGTGAGCATGATGAGACATGTAAGTAAAGTCAGTTTTTGACAAATATGTGCAGTTGTTGATAAAAGTACTTAACTGATAAACAGGTGAATACTTGACCCAAAAGATATATATATATATATATATATATATATATATATATATATATATATATATATATATATATATATATATAAACTTTTAGAAATGTTAGTGTTTTACGCTTGTATTTTATTTAATGTACTGTAGTGAATCAAATTCAAGAAAACATTCAATTGTAATTGAACAGAAGCAATTTAATTCTTATGTATCCCCTCCCTAAAACATCATCATTAAGGACTTTGCAATCACATGTTTTTCTAATAATGTATAAAAACCCCATAAAGATTACACAGTGAATTTATTTGTTTTATATGTATTTTCATTTATACTTTTCAGGCAAACAGGCGGGCTTTTGTATGCTCTGTGAACTTCAGAGACACATCCGACGCTGTTTAGAACAACCAAACAGCGCCATTCGACCTCAGGCTATTCTGCAAAAGCTAAAATGTAAGTGGGTTTATTTAGGTTCTTGTTTATACCTTTGAAGACTAATAGAACCTTCTTATATGTTGAAAGGATATGGAAATATAATTTCAAAGGAACAAGATTTTGCATCAGGACCATTGTTAAATGAGTCCTTGGTACAGATTTTGCTCCATAACAAATTGAGAATTCCCTATCCTGCCACAGACCTGTTTACCCGACCGTATTTGACCGTATTTGTACGGAATAAAGCCCATCCGTACGGTCATACGGTCATTAAACTGAAAATACGATTTGAGTTTGCATTTATTTATTACTTTTAAAAATTAATTTTTTAAGCCGTTTTTTTTTTTCGGTTTCGTTTTGTTGTATCGGTCTCTTCGGTCCGCATCCGCGTCCGCATTTTGTGCCACGTCACTTATTTTGACATTCTCAACATCCGGTTGTTTAAACAAAGGAAAATGCCGCCGACAAGAAAGTTTCAGCACGAAACTGATGATGAAAATGGAAAGTCTAACACAGAAAGCAGCATTTTCTACCAGTTTATTCTACTCTGTGGCTATGCCTTAAACCATCGTCAAAAGGAGAACATTTTGTGCATTGCACTGTTTGCAACTTAGACTTTTCTTGTGCACATGGTGGAGGGAATGACTGTTCACGGCATGTGGAATCGGAAAATCATACAAAATTGAAATCATTAGTGACTGGAAATAGAAACATTTTGTCAAGGAAGTCAGTGATCAAAACATACTTCAAAAACAAATAACACGTGCTGAGGCGATTCTATGTGAGTTGATCGCAAATATGAATTTGTCATTGAGTACAGCTGACAAGTTAACGGAAGCAATGAACAATAATTTATTAACCTTATTTCCATTCTAGTAAATATTGACAAAGATGATACTAGATTTTATCAGATAAATAAGATTGCCTTCACCTATCTAGATAAACTTATTATTTTCTAAGTGGATGGGTGGTAACAATGTCTGTCAATGTTTTATATCAAGTCGTCCTTAGCCGTGTAAAATAGAGAATTGGCTTTAATTAAAATGTTATGGATATGTGTGAAGCTGAGAAAACAGAATTTCTAGAGAAAGTAACGAAGGTAAACAACAATAAATTTGGTTATGTTGTGGTATTTTTTGTGGTTTTTATCACTATAATATGAACAGGATGTTTAAGTCAGTGGTGTTCAATTTCTGCATATTTGTGCCTTGAAACACAGAATTAACTGAATACCAGCGTCTTTACAAACTAAGAGTTATTTACACAATATTGTATAGTCATTATGTCGTGTAATACTACATAATGATAATTATAGTATATTGATAGTATCTACTATTTGTGTGCTGAAAATACTGACTGCGGTCTGAAAATACTGACAGGCATTGCTTAAAATACTAACAGGAAAGTTTATGGGTAAACAGGTCTGCTGCCACATGTGAAGTTTTTATTTACCCATTGTGTACATTATTATTTGTCAAAATTATTACATATGAAACATGTGTACAGTATGTAGTGATTTCCTTATCAGCCAAAAGCTGGGTGATATACCTGGCCGCTTTTCATTTACACATGGCTGCTTAAAAAACAAAATCTCCCTTTTATGGGGACATTCCCTGAATTCTTAATCCCCCTCCTCTGTCTTTAAATCTTACGGTAGGTCTTAAATATGTGCCATTGACATTAAGTGAATGCGGCCTCAAAGGAGGTTACAAACTTATTGGGGGGCCCCGAGTGGCTGAGTGGTTTAAAGCGCTGTCCGTTACGGATCACTGCCATCTCACCTCTGTCTGCGTGGGTTCGAGTCTAGGATTCGGCGAATGTGTATATGTGAGAAAGCTTGCCAGTAGCTTCTCGTGGGTCGGTGGTTCTTTCCGGTGATTTCCCGGTTTCTTCCTCCACCATTAATACTGGCCGCCATGAATAGCCTATCGTGTGCTGAAAAATGGCGTTAAGCCCAACAACAACAACAACAACAACAAACTTATTGTAATCCAAGAACAAGATAATAGATGTCTCCAACCAATGAGAGTAGATAAAGACCATGTGAAAACTGTTTTGGAAAGTGGCAGAATTAATCTGATTCTCAGGAGCATGTTATACAGCTAGTCTTCAATTTCCATCTGAGTTAATGTTCTCATTTCAACAAGAAAAGTAGCTTTTTGTCCATTTTTATATTCCATAATTCTTTAATTTTAAGACTGTTACCTCACAATTAATTTTAGACATGCTAATAACTCAGTGACTGTCTGTTGCAATTGCTGCAGAAAAAAATGGTTTTAGCACAGAATTTAACTTCAGAAAAAACTAAAAACAATGTTTTGATTATTGTAGTGACAAAATTCAAGCATCAACATAATAATGCAGATTTCTTATTTTCTGTTTCAGATTAAAAATGATCACATTAACTTTAAGGCAGCCAGTTACCTTAAAAGTAAATATAATAAAGGTACATTGTTTCTTTCAGTAATTGCTCGGCAAATGAGCTGGGGTAGACAGGAAGATGCTCATGAATTCTTGCGCTTTGTTATAGAAGCCATGCAGAAAGCCTGTCTTAATGGCTATACAAAGTAAGTATCATTGCTGAATTTTTAAGTTTCCTTGAATCAAATGTTTAATCTTTGACAACACACCATGGGCTGTTCCGTTTTAGCAAACAAGGTACTTAAGTGATGGCACATCTTTAAAATGTGTCTGGTTGCTCAAGGAGTTTGTATGAAAATAAAATAAAATGTTAAATTGCATTAGTAGTGTCGACTCCATATTGAGGATGCCTTCACTTGGTTCCAAGCATATTACATTAGAACAACCCCAATACATACTTGTTAATTATCTGTCTTTCTATGCATGTAGCTGTTGAGCCCTCAGTGTCATATTTATATATAACTGTAACCTTCCTTATGATTATCTGCACATCTATTTCTCTATGGCATCAATCACTAAATATCTGTCCAACCATATTCTTTTTAATTCTTTCTTCAGGCTAGACAAATTCAGTAAAGAGACAACTGTCGTGAATTGCATCTTTGGCGGTTTCTTAAGGAGCCAGGTGCTCTGCCTGCAATGCAAAGAAAGATCAAATACCTATGATCCATTTTTGGACATCAGCCTTGACATCAAGGTAAGAAAAATAGCATTTGATAAACTAGTTTTATTTAAAGTCTTATGTCTGAACTCCGTATATAACACATTTTGTTACCTTTCTCACATTAAAAATTAAATTTCATCCAACCAAATAGCTGAAGTTACCATCTCGACTCTGCCATTATCATTTACTGACATAAAAACTCTCTGGTGACTAGCACCCATACATGCATACATATGCACAAACATCAAGGTATTCTTGACTAACATGAAATGTTTAGTGATTGCATACTTTTTTTTCTAGAATGTTCCATCGCTTGAGAAGGCTTTCGAAAAATTTGTACACCCAGAAACTTTAGACATCGACAATGCATACATGTGCGGAAAGTAAGTAGCTTAATTTAAGTGATTAAATAATACTTTACATTGAAGAATGTACTTAAACACATAGTTTTGTGCTTAAAATTGGTGAGAAAATGTAACTTGCAATTTTCTATAAATGGTTTATAATTTACTAACACACTGTTTAAAAATACAAATTAAATAGAAATTTATTATCTTAAGTCAAATCCAAAGACTGAATTGAACAATTTAAATGAGATGGAATGTATTGTTTAATTGAACATTCAGAGATGAGAGAATATTGGGTAAAACTATATATCAGCTTTTTCTGCCTTTTTTAAATAGATTCATATGGTTATTGCTCGTAAGGAAAGTTACAAAATTTTTCATTATTCATAAATTCCAAATATATAAAATACAAATTAAGGCTGTATAATTTGTCCTTAAAAAAGTTGAAAATTCTTTTTTAAATGTGTAATTAAAAATTCTTTTCCAGATGCAAGCAAAAAGTGTCAGCACAGAAAAGATTTTCTATTCACAAAGCACCCAATGTTTTGACCATACAGTTAAAGCGGTAATTAAATGGTTTTTTTTTTTTTTTTTTTATTCTTCTTCTGATCATAGACCAGAAAAGCTTATGGGATGGTCTTTTGCCTGTTGCTTAGTTCCTTGCAGGCGCAGTTTTTCCATGAAGAAAAGTGCAATTTCATTTGCCTTGTAAATGCTTTCATGTCATAATCACCCGGTCTCTTTACTGTATCATCATTTTCCCTCTTGGCTTGTTATTACTAGCCCAAAGTACAGAATTTAGTGTTATTATGTGCCAATAAGGCATGATGAAATGTAATTTCATACACTGTTTTTTGGAAATAACATGAACAATAAAATTGCAGACAAAAATTTTAAAAAAAAAAAATTATAGATTGGAATTTGTTCTTCAGTGTTTAAGTGCTTCAGTGTAGGGAATCACTATTTCAGTAAATCTACCATTTTTTGATATTGTGACATATGAGTGAACTGAAGGGATTGCTGACTTATAGATGGATTAATGACAATGTTGTACAGTAAAAACAACAGTGATCATTATTTTTTATCTAGTGTGTCATTTGAGTGAACTGAAGGGATTGCTGACTTATCGAGGCATTGATGACAATGTTGTACAGTTAAAACAACAGTGATCATTATTTTCATCTTTTTACTTCATGGAGGTACAGGTTGCAGATACCATTGACATTTTGTATGGTCTTTAATTCTTATGGCTACACTGTATTGTGACATGATTACAAAATTTAAAGCTTTTGTTTCAGAAGATTGACTTCTATAGAAATAAAGAAAAACCTATAAACCATGGTTGCCTTGACATATTTTTATAAAAATGTTTTCAATATCTTGTGAATTTTAGATGTTTATATCACTGTACATGCTCACACAATGAACTCTTGGTACTTAAGTCTAATAATACTGTGAACTGTCTTAGACAAAGTGAAATAAGGTCTGAACAAGTACATTGTTAAAGTCACATGTCTGTGTCTGAAATAAACTTGTTTGACCCATGAAATGCTTGATACTGATTGGTTTTAAAGCACATACTTGGTATGTGTATTTGATTTAATGACATATCAGCACAGTCTTGGCTACATATGTTATGCAGTAAATATGGAAAGTAAAATATCTATAAAATCTTTGGATGGCTAAACCCTTCGAATATAAGTAAACGTTAGTAAAATCCTCTAAAAAGGAAGATACAAGAATTTTGAAAAGGGTATATAAAATTGTAAACAAAACCTAGAATTAATAATGCACTGTCTTGCGTAAACTGCATTCTTTAAGAAAATCATGAGGGCACTGGGGCAGAACATTGTTAGTTATCTTCTTAATACAGTCAGCGTAAAAAGTGAAAGTCATTGCACTTGATGGTCCATGATTTTCCATTGTGCAAATGAGAAGGGACTAGTCAGCATATATAGTTTTTAATAATGTTATTTGCATTCATTAGCATATATTTGACTGTTTGAATTTTGGCTGCATTGGTTAGCACAAGACCAGACGATTGCCATCATTGATAATAATAGTTAAACATAGTTTCCTAATTGAGAATGAGTATTTGTTAAAAGTGATATTTGCAAATTGATCCATTTTTAAAAACTACCCCAAAAATTTGGAGCTATACAGGTATTCATGTGGCATTATTTTATTTTTTTATTTTTCTAAACACATCTTGAAGGAACTTGAACTTAGGCCATATTGTCATTCAGTCCTTTGATTGGCCTAATTATTATTCAGTCTTTTGATGGGTCTAATTTTCATTATGTCCTTTGAAAAAACTACCTAATTATCATTCTGCCCATTTATAGGCCATATTGTCATACAGTCCTTTGATTGGCCTAATTATCGTTCAGTCTTTTGATAGGTCTAATTTTCATTAGGTCCTCTGATACACCTAATTATCATTCTGTCCATTGATAGGCCATATTGTCATTCAGTCCTTTGATTGGCCTAATTATCATTCAGTCTTTTGATAGGCTTAATCGTCATTCTGTCCTTTGATGTGCTTAATCTTTCTTTTTTCATTTGGTTCACTTAGAACTTTTTTCATACAGATTTGACTACAACAGAATGTTTGGCAAAGTGTCCCGTCATGTTGAATTCAAAGAGAAGTTGAACATTCGACCATACATGAGTAGCAGACAGGTATGTGCACAGTACAGTGAAAGAATGAAATCTTGGCAGTTCACTTATCTCTGTTGTAGAAAGCAGTATAATATTATTTTCACAATGTTGCTAAAATTGTTTAGATGTTGATGAAAGTTACCTTAGGATTATAACTTGGTTAGTGGGCTCAAATTAAACAAGGTTATGTGTTAGAGTGTGATTTGGCTTTTTAACATAACTTTAACAATTTTTCAGTCTATGATGTCTGCAGTGTGGTAGTTTTTATTGTGATGTTTATCACTGGCATCATGCTGCAGACATGCAACATCATTTCCAAACAAGTCACATTATCCTGACAACCAGTCCTAACATGAACCACATAATGCCAAGGGAGGTAGCTGCTATTGTAATGTTTGGTAGTCTTTAACATGACTTAGGTGGGATCTAGTATCTGAGGTGAACACTCAACCATTTTGTAATTTCATCTCAGTACACTTTCATTGTAACCAGTCAAAATTTGGTGGTGATCGGGATGATTATAAAACATGATCATTTCTGAAGCTACATGCTCTTTAATTCAAGTTCTTTGATGAAACACATGCATGCATACATAAAATACAGTACAAAAAAAACATTGATTCCATTCAAATTAAATGAAGCAAATAGCCAAACAGACATATTGTAATCAATATGCTTATATAAAATTATTATAAGTGATATATGCATTAAGTATATTTCATCAGCCATTTGTTTTCAGGGTGAGGCAAATATGTATCAGCTGTATGGGGTCCTGGTACATTCTGGATTTAACTGCAACTCTGGACATTATTACTGCTACATCAAGGCACCTAGTCAAGTCTGGTACTGCATGAATGACAGTAGCGTAAGTTTCAACAGGATTACCTGATGCATATTTGTGAAATGTAAAATGAATGTATCCTCGGTACATAATTGTCAAAATTGTATTAAGAAGTTTGAATAAGAATGTTGCATGACAGCGAAGAAATTATTTGTATTGTTGTGCTCAGATCTGCAGAGAGATGTGAAGAACTTTTTTCATGCATTATGATGTGGTCTGAACATTTTTTATTTTTTTTGAGTGTTAAATATTTTCAATTGGTGGTATCCTTTGAAGAAAGCGATTTTTGCATCCACTTACTAATTTAAATGGAATGGCTGAAATGTTCTGTATAGATAAGTAAAAAATATTAATTTCTTTTACTAATAATACTTAAAGCCATTATTATTTTGTGAAGTGACATGGAGTTGAAAAGATGGCAAGTAATGTTTCTATATATAATAGTTTCATAAAAGCCATCAATTTGTAGCATGTTTTTTTAAAAAAAATATAAAGTTGACAATTAGACATTGTTTTCTAAATAATGTTTGACTCCTTGCATTGTTGTCACTGTTTGAAGCATTCTTTTTGAAAATTATGCATATTAGGTGAATGAATTGTTGAAACATGAAAACCAAGGAAGTTAAATGCAGTCTATCTATAGTGTCCCATTCATGCCAACCATTACACTTTTGGCATAATCATTTAAGCTTTTTTTTCACTAAATTACACCTTACACGTAAATGTATTTGGATAATGCTTTTTTGGTATATCCCTATCCCAAAAATTTAATTTGTGTTCTGATTTTTGTTCACATCTCACTAATCGCACAGAATGTATTCTAGAAAAGATGGCTTCTGTGTAACTATGACCTAAAAGTACACATCTGTAGACAAGCAGTGACTTTCCTGAGTATTATGTTCTATTTATATCAGCTGCCTATTTCCAAGAAACCTGCTGATTTGTACTTTTAAACTATTGACCTCTGTTTCTATTTATAGCAGCTGTCTGGCTTAGGACAGGCTGGTTTTCTAATTTTAAATCTTTGCTTACATATTCTTCCATAATACAGAACCATTCTGTAGGAATTTGGCAGTAAAATTTGTCCTATTTATTCTAGTCGATGCGTATATTACAGCAAAAATGTTTCTTAATTGATTTCAGATTCATTAGAAAAAAAATTGGGAAAAAAATACTCTGAGATCAATACATGAATAACACAATACAGTACTATTCTAGGTAGCTTCACGCCCATTGCAGGCTGTGTGGAAAGGATTTTAATATCTGTCATAGTGTAAAACAAAGACACCCTGAATTAGCTCATTTTGCTAACTCCAATTACTAAGGTAACTTTTTTTTACAGCAGATCTAAATTGTGGAAATGAAATTTATAAATGCAGGGGCGTTATTTACTGAGTTCTTAATAGAACACTGACTACAACTAGTGGTAGAATACAACTTTGGTCCTTTGTTCAAACAGATTCTTCCTGACACCAAAATTGCAGAAAATATTCATGTGTTTTGTACATATGCACATTGAATTTTATTATGTTATATATGGATTACACTTTTTCTGCTCAGATTACTTTTGTCCTTTTTGATTATGCATTTTCCTCACCAGGGGTTGGCATGTATGGTGTCCATGTTAATTTTGTATTAAAAGACTTCATACTTATTAAATTGCTGATTTTTAAAACAATTTAAATAGAAGATATTCGTCATTTCAGGTTACACCAGTCAGTGCCGCAAAAGTTCTTGCTGCTGAGGCCTATCTCTTATTCTACATTAAATGCAGCAGCTCGGTGCCAAATGACCAACATTTGGTCAAGGTTGGTCAAAATCATTGCTATGTTTCATCTTGTATTATTGTATATTATGGATCCTTTTGTAGTGTGTGTGTTTGAGGGTCTATAAAGCCTTGCTTTGTATTAAATTATAAACATTGATAAAATTAAATTTTTATTCATCTTGTTTGATAAATTCCGCTTCTTTAGCATATTATAGCTCTGGTTATGTATGTTCTGTTCATGCACAAATGGTGCATTCATTAGGCATTACTTTGGAATCTGTAATTTCCTTAAATTCTCTTTTAAAAGGCCTGTAAGAAATATTTTGATGAAATTTCATGTTTTTCAATTCAATCCTCACTTCTAGTTTTGTTTGATTTCAGAAGATAATTGGTCCAACATTTCCACCAAATCACACAGTTAACTGTAAAAGCTTGAAGATGGTAAATGGAACAGTTGGAGGTAAATATATGAATTGCTAATTTGCATGAAATTTCTAGCTTTTGTCAAGGCAAGGCTTGGTAATTCAAATCAAGTTTCTTTGATTATGGGTTGCAAAATAATCTTTTTTTCTTTGTCACTGTTAGCTGTCAGTTGACTTTACATAGAAATATGGTTTTATGAAAACATTCAGTTATTACAAACATATATTCTAATAGATGCAGGAAGTACAGTCCATGAACAAGAGACTAGGCAGTCTTTATATTTGATTTTTGTAAGTCATTGTTATGATTGGTTGAACAAACAATGAAACCAATTTTTTTAAATCAGAAGGTGCCATTGTGTTTAGAATTCATTTGGAATGCTTAATGCTTGCTGAGTGTATATTCATGTTTGATTTAATATTCATTAAATTAATTTATTTAACAACTGTTTCAGGTGTTCAACCTATCAATGAATTGGGAAAACCATTGAAGAAAGAAAGCCCTGCTTCAACATTTACGCCAACATTCCATTATAAACAAGATGCCTTTCCTGCAGCCACAGTTCTACCAGAAAAGAGAGACAAAGTGTCTTTTGGTTTGAAAACTCCACAATCAAAATCTTCATTACAGCAGCAGCAACCATCAGTTGATATCTCTTCCACACCAAGAATTGTCTTGAAGATCAGCCAAGGCAAGGCAACTGCTGTGGAAAGATCTCCAGATGGCAAGGACACAGTAATGAGCGGAGATGATGATGAGATTTCCTCAGAAACTGTTGTTAAAAATATATCACCCTCAGTAAAATCTAGATTGGTTCCCTACACAGCTGATTCTAACTCATCTGATTCCGAACATGAGGCAAAAAGGAGAGCACAGGCTCAAAGGAAAAGAAAGTCATCAAGTAACAGCCCAGAGCACAAGAAAAAGATAGCACGCCTTAATGGAGATGTGTTGGAGAAACCATCAAAGACCACTGAAGCTTTAGAGGAGGATGGCAGATTGAAGACTTTCACAGGTGATAAATCAAACGGGATTCCAGGTAATCTTATATTTGACAGTAAGCTGAATGCCACCACCTCTGTCCCTGGTAATGCTCATCTTCTGGAAACAGCAGCTGCAAGAGACCGTTTGTCCCACTCTGCCCTTAATCTCATGGTCAGCAAGCCTAAAGACATTAAGACACAGTCAAGAGTGAATCCTCTCAAGAGGTCACTCAGTGAGAATGGCTCAATTAGTTGTGTAACATCCCCGATCCGATCCAAGGTCAATGCCACATCCAGCTGGCATATTCTTCCTCAGGACTTGGAACAAAGTCCATCTGTAGGCTCTTCCTCCAGTAACATTAGCATCAACTCTACAACTGAATGGCAAGTGTCAGAGAAGACTGCAATTGGTGTGTTGCCCAAAATTCCAGAGTGTCGGCATGCTGGGTGGAAAGTGGTGGAGGAAAATCATGTAGCTTCAACAACAGAAGTAGCAACAAAAGGAATAGAAACAGCAGTTGACAATAAGTTAGGTCTCAAAGTCGAGAAGTCACTTGGTACAGATCTCAACAATAAGGTAGACTCCTCAAAGTCTACAGTGACATCAAATTGTAAAAGTGTTACTGACACAATGTTTTCATGTTCCATGGCTACGAGTATTGAGATGCAAGAAAAGAATCTTACAAAACCAAATACCAGAAATGGAGACATTTACACTGACAATGTCTCTTACTCGGATAAACAGCGTCTTTTGGAGGATGAGAAGGAAGAAAGAACAATACTTGAGAAACATCACAAGAAACATAAAAAGCATAAAAAACACAAAAAGCATCGCAAAGACTCTAAGTATGAGAAACTAGTTGATCCGAGTCCATCAGATGCAGATTTACATAAGAAAAAGAAGAAAAAGCATAAGCATAAGAGGAATCATGAATATAATGAGCGTAGGCATGACCATGATGAGGAAAGACGAAGGCACAGAAAGAGAGAGACAGGTGAAAATGGATACGAGGATAGAAGACCATGTTCTCACCAACAGAAAGATTCTAGCAATAACAGAGAGTTTGAATGGGTGGAAAAGACTAAAGATAATTGGCATGCAAAGGCTTCAAAGTCTTGTCCAGGTTAGTATTGCTTATTTTTTAATAGTCATTTGGCCAATTATCCAGCATTCCAAAATGAGTTCTCAGTTTAAATGGTGAAATTATAAATTTCCCAATTGGCTAAGCAAATTTTATGTTTATATTTTTCTGTCAAATACATTCCCCAGGCGGGATAACATCAGAAAATAAGCTACTCAACCTTCTGAATCCATCTAGCATGGGTTTGATGCCTTGGTTTGTCTTTGTAAGCAGCACCATGTTCTGATTATCTTGTAATGATATTGTCAATGTGTTAAAAGTGCGATTGAAATCCCCAACAAAACCACTGTCTTCCAAAATAATATTGGCAGTATTATCATCAAGGTCATAATTTTAGATGCTTGCAGGCCATTTAAGAGTAATGAATGAAACTTGCTAAACCCATTATCATTCATTGGTAATTGTGCATTAACCGATTTTGTAAGTATTTTACATTCATTTTATTATTGGGATTAAATGTTCACTAATACAGTGTGATGTGCTTTGAAAAGGAGTATACATTTTCACTTGAATGAAGAAAGAATTGGAATAAGTATTAAATCACATATTTCATTTTTATTATCATTTCTTATTTGTACATTTTCAGTAAGAACATTGTTCTTTTTATTTTTCTTGTTTCTCTTTATCCTTATGTCACAACATATAGATTTAGTTAAGTGTGCTACTGGATACCATGTAGATACATGAATATGATGCTTTATAATTCTTTTTTAAAAGAATAAAATAAAAAATATAAATGCCTGATATATATATATATATATATATATATATATATATATATATATATATATATATATATATATATATATATATATATATATATTAGATGGCTTTGTTGATCTCTTGTCTCTTATGATATCTATTTATTTATTAGATGGCTTTGTTGATCTCTTGTGATCAAAAGCAGTTAAGATGTAAGGGAATAGGGCTTCTTTTTCATACCTGGCTAATTTTTTTTGTTGTAGTCTTTAAATTTGTGGTTCAGGGAAGAAAAAAATCTGAAAATTGATACCTCACAAAAATTACAGACTACTACAATACTTTCTTCAGACCAACATATGTAGTTAAGCAGAGTAAAGTTTTACTTGCTTCTAGTGAGGCACACTGTCATATATCCACTTCAAATGTTATGGGGAAAGTTAAAAAAGCAGCTCTTGAATTAAGAAAATTGTTTTTGAGGCCCAGATGTTTTTTTATTGAATTTTATAAGGGTTTTAGTGAACTATGAAAATATCAATTTCAACCAGCAAACAAAATACATGGTAAGATAAAAAAAGTGTTGTAGCCCTGCATACCACATTGAGGATCCTATTTTAAAGTACATGGGTCAGCAGGTCGTTAGTTTAGGTTTTCCTTCATTTTAAATTAAAGCATAGAACTGGGTGTATTTGTCGTGTACCTCATTGGGAATCCCATCTTTGGGGTCATTGTTATCTGATAGTAGTTTAGATTTCAGGAACGTATTCCCATCTGGTAACTAGTTTCTGATAATTTGGTATTTTTTTTGAATTTCTACTAGATGATGATTTTGCAATCGACATTTATCTTAAAGGTCAAGGTTACAGATATATCTTTCCTACTTGCTTTTGGTTCTGCTTTAAATGTTAAAAGTTGTCATTCAGTGATGCATCATGGTATATATGTTTTTATATTTGACAGTATTTTGTGTTCTTGTAGATGTTCTCAAGGTCAAAGTCAATTTATTTCCTTTTCAATGCTTTGAGATAGAACCTTGAAACTTAGTAACTTTCATGTCAGCCTAGTTACCTCTAATGCTCTCACAAGATCAGATTTCATCACTGTATACTTTTAGTGACCTCACCAGAGTAAGAAAGGGAAAATATTCACTTAATTTGCTTGTTGATTCAGATATTCCAGCACAAAGGTGGGACCAGCATTCACACAGTGGCTTTAAGAGGCCATCAGAATCTAAAAGCTGTGAGAACAGGTTGCCCACATGGGATGGACTCAGATCAAATGGAGTTGTTGCAGAGCTGCAGAAAATGTCATCTCAGGGATTTGGGTCCTCAGGTTAGTTAAACCCATGTGATACAGAATTTTTTTTTTTTATGTACCATCATAAATGTGGAAGAAGGGTAAGTGTTAACTTTGTCCAGTCAAGTTGTGCATTTAGGTCATAGCTGCAAAGCATTTGTATAAACACATTTGTCAAGAGCATGATTCTCATTAAGATCTAATGGTATGTCATGTTTTCTCAGTACAGATCAGATGTCTGTTTGAAGTGTGCTTTTTTTTAGTGTCCAGACTTCCAGTTGAAAAATAATGAATGCCCAATAGTTTGATAAGTTAATTATGATCTTTGATGCACCTTAGTCTTTTGTAAAAGAGTAATTTATTGAATGACCCAAGACATGCAACATGTCAATTATTATTTTTGAAATACTTGATTTTATGACTTTCCCTTTAATCAGCACCATATAGCTATTGAGCTGATATCCCTTTGAACCCTGATACATCATCACCAATTTGCATGTAATCCATTCAACAACATGTAAAATGACTGTTTCTCTAATGTATCATTCTTTATCTTTTTTCATCAGTGATGTCATGGGAAGGTGGACCAAGTAATCTAGATAAAGAGGTGGAGAGTGAAAGACAGAAGTTAAAGAGAAAACGCTGGATGGATGATGATTATGATACTGAATATGATAAGGGCAGGGTAAGGAGACTTACAGGAATAATAATTCACATTTTGAATGTTGGTTTATGAATTTATCACAAGAGTCATATTTGTTATAAGAATTACTACTCATAACTATAGTCTGAAAATATCTCCCCATTTGTTTTTACTCTCTACCGATTTAAAAGACAAAAAGCACAAACGTGATAAGAGTCCCAGAACTTAGTAAGTTAATTTTCATAATTTCAAACCTAATTATGCCCAGGTGGGACCTTAACACTTATCCTCTGCATGTTTCATTCCAAACAGAAGTTTTCAGTGTATAAGACGACTTGTTTACCAGTCATATGCAGTTCCTGGACAGGTCCATTTTCACTGGTTTGTATGCAAGATGACACATGTATTTACATAGAAAGAAAAATAGTATATTGTTTGCTTGTGATATTAACAATGTTGAATCAAGCAATGGAAAAGAATGACAACTACAAATTTGCCCTTAAGGTGGATTTAAGTTCGAAGGATATAACTCTAAGCTCTCAGCACTATGGTAATTGACAGAATTTTATAGCAGTTACTGATTAGGATTAAATACATCAGAGTGTTGTCTGAGGAAATCAGTTTGCTTGTAGTGTATGGAACATGGCACTGTGTTAATATGGAAATTCCATTGAGCATGAAAGGTGCAGAGAATGTCAGTGTTAGGGTCACTCTGGTCACATTCAAGTTAGAAATTATAAATCAGTTAATGAATTAACTAAGTTATGTGCACTTTTTATCACATTAAAGACTACCATTATAGAAATTGGTAGAGGGTTACAAATAAACAGACTATACCAAGAAGTTTTGCATCATGACAATTTTACATTTTTTTTCATTTCATTTTGTGTAGTACTTCATCTTAAGAAATGGTGATCAGATTGACATTTTTTACTTGTCATTCGTCATATTGGGTTTTGGAATCATGTGCCATGGAAAAGGCTCAACAGTATATTGTTTGTTGTTATAATTAATTGTGCCTATGTTCAAGGTTTACATTACCTTGATAAATATTTCAATTTTGGTTGTTATCATAAAAGTGCACAAGTTTAAGGTAAGTTCCAAAATGTACTGGAAACAGATGCATTTAATTGAAAAAGAAATGAATTACTGAAATAAATATCAAAAAAAGGAGAAAAAAAAGATTTAAAAGATTTGAAACTCAATTTTTTCATAGCAGTGGTCTTCAAAGATAAGTTTTACTTTAGTATTTTAAAATATTTTAATTCTTTGGCAAAATATGTAGAATTTAGAGCAGTTCATAACACATTTATTTTAGGTATATACTCTTTACATAATAAAGTCACCTAAAAGTTAAATAGTCTGTTAATATTGGAAACTGGAACATTTAGAGCTTATATTCAGTTTCAAATCATTTTGCCATTCTGTTTACTTAATATATGTTGTTGCAATCGTGTTTTTGATAAAATACAATTTGATTTATGTCATTTGTATTTTCTTTTACTATTAGACCAAGAAAGTGAAAAAGCACCACTTAGAACCCGTTAACAATGATATGAATGCATTTCAAAAAGTGCAGGATGATAGAAACAGAGGAAAAATTCAAGTAAGAGCAGTTCTTTTTATTTTATTGATTAAACTTACTGCATAAAGAAAAATTGAATAAATTCTCATAAAACTTGGGATTTTGAAGATAGATTTGTATTTAGGTTTGTTTGATATTTTGTTGTTGGATCTTTTATAAACTTATAAATGCAAGCCAGATTTGCCCAAGATTTTTTTAAATAACTATACTGATAAGAGTTGAATTGTTTATGCTGTTGGTGAAACAAAAGGAAAGAGGACAAGTAAAGTGAAAATATTGAATAATGAGAATGTCCCACATTATATTTAGCTCTTTGTGTTCTCATTTTCTAATGGAATAATGAACTAAAACCCATCTTTATCTCTGCACCCCCTTACCTATTCAACACATTTGTATTTATTTCTTTATTCAGAACCTTCCTACCTTGTTTACTTATTAAATGAGAAACTAATAAATAAATAAAATATAATTAATTCATTCCAGTTTGACAGTTTTCTCACATCTGGGAAAAACAGAAGCAGCAGCAGTCATCAGTACAGTAACCAAATCTATGGTGACCATATCTACAGCAGCCCTTTTAATTTTGAGCATCTTCACCAAAGCAGCAAAAATTCATACAGGCATTAATGCTAACTTCCTTTTAGTTATTCCCTAAGTTCATCATTTGATCAGTGCTCAACTTCCACCAGAACTCTGTTTAGTTGAAATGACTGTATATTTGTAATTTATTTAGCTCATCAGGTTCAAAGACCTTGTGAGTTTATGACATGGCCTTGCATTCATCAAGCATCATCCATTGTGCATACAATGTCAGTTACGTATTACAATTTTGTGTTATGATTTTAGATCTAACTTGGCACATGTGGTTGTAACTTGGACAGTTCCAATACAGTTTCAGATCCATAAATATTAATGAGGTGAGAATGCATCTGATTGGCTCAACCTGTTATACTGAAGAGATCGTGTTTCTGGTCCAGTTTTGGTCAGACTTGGAATATATAGTTGTATCATTGACATTTTAGATCGGAAATACTGAGCAAGATCCAAAAATATTAGTTAGGTTATCTTGCATCTGATTGGCTGAGATTGTTACCAATCTGGAGGCTGTATTTCTGATCCAGTTGTGATCAGATTTGTTATCAAGAATTTGGATGAGTTTGATAACTAGTCATAACAATATATACCATTGAGATGATTTGACATCTAATTGGTTTACTTTGTTACCTCTCTGGAGGCCATATTACAGACTCTTTTTTATATATAATCAAAACTGAAATACATAGTTATATCTGTATGAGTTTCTACAGATTTGATCATGGAGGAAATTTGTGCACAGTAATGCATCTGATTGGTTGAGCTTGCTACCACCATTTCTGATCCAATCTTGATCTTGAAATAGATACTCGTATCATCAAGCTTGTGTACAGTTTCTGTAATGAGGGAGATCTATGCATATCAGGGATCTGGCATCTGATTGACCGGGCTTGACACTGATTTATATGCAATAATTCTGTGTAATTTTAGTCTAACTTGGAATATGGGTTTTTATCTACAAGATGATGAATAAATTTAATAATGAGCAAGTTCCACTCATTACATGAGGTAATATTGCATGTAATTGGCTGAGTCTTAAGACTATTTCTGATACACTTTTGGAAAAGTTTACATATTAATGAGGTGATTTTACTTCTGATTAGCTGGGTTTGTCGGCACTTTAGTGACTATATTTCTGATTTTTTAAAATTTAATAAAACTTGGTCGATAGACATATGGTACAGAATTGAGTATCATAAAATAAATCCTAATTTCAGACAAGGTTTTTGCAAAAGTTTTATATTTGTTTTAAGTAACTGTTTTGGTTCAGATAAAATATATAATTTAAGACACCAATGAGATCTTTGTTAATCAGTATTTTCAACAACATTGAAAATGACCAGCTGATGTTGTCACTGTGGCAAGAAACACCAAACAACCAATCCTAATTACTATATTAAACATTAAGATCAGTGTGTGAAAACTTATAACTAACTGATTGGAGTTGACAGTTTTGCTTTTTCACCAAATGTTATTAAATATGTTAGAAAACTCTCCAAAAGAATAGTCCTGCAGTGGCAAGATTTAGTTAGTTGACAGAAATTTTTACATTCTTATGCGTTTTTGTTTTCATATCCTTAATTCGATTTATCTTAAATTGTCATGTCCTTTGTTATATCTGAAAGGGTTTTTCTTTCCCATTTGACTTCTTGGAATCAGACTCGTTACATCATATAAAAATGTAAGATTGTTTCGTTCCACTCTGTTAATGGTTGTACTTGACAACTTTCATTTCTTTCCAGAAATAATTACTATTTTGAAACCATTCTCATTCGAGTATCAGAAATGTTTACAACTTGAAATCTAATAAGGAGGTAACAATGGACATGAAAAAATGCCAATCCAGCAAGAACAGCCTGGTAGACTAAATTTCTTGGAAATAAGTTGTGATCTTTGAACTGTTTCTGAAATAATTTAAAGTGAACTATCTTCTAAATTGAATTAAATTACCAGTTTATAGTTATTAATAGTATTTGCCATCTTTACAGAGCAAATATTGTATATTGAATGGTTGAGATGAAACCATTGCCAGAAAATAGAGATGCTTTTATTTTGTCTGACACTTAAGAAAATATAAAAGTATGCTTTTTGTGTTTCTGGCTGTTGTAAATGGGTAGCATATAGATGTGAAGTAAACACTGCTTGATGTAGACAATGTCAGCTATCTTTCCCTTTGCTGCAAAACTTTCCTTCAGATTAAAAAAGCTGTTGAAAATTCTATTGCTGTATTTGTTTGGTTAGTATCCTGAAATTGGTAAACTTGTACTTTTCTTATAAGGTGTATAACTTGTTACATGAATATATCATTTTTGGAAATTGTGAGATTGGCATAAAATTTCTCGTTTTGAAATATAACATGTATTACATGAATATTTCATCTTAACATGGTGAAGAATAATAATTTATTATTTGGTTTTGAAGTTCTCCTCATGACTTAAAACATACATTGTCACAATTTCTCAGTAGACTGAATGCTATTTACCACTTTTTCACAGATTATCTGGATATTATGGTGGCATTTAGTCACTATACCCTCCAAGCGGACATTATAAAACTTGGGTTTGTCCTCAACATTTACCAATCTTTTTTTGTTTATTTTTATTTTACTAATAGTCAGTTAAATATCTACCAATGTTATCTCTGTTGTTGAGTTCAAATGAACACAAGCTTTCAGTTTTGTCGAATTTTTCAGAAATACTGCCATTTATTACAGGCCTAATACTTAATGACATCAAATTCTGTGCCATGTATCATGAAGATAGATTTGAGGAAGATCTATACATGTTAAAGAAGTGATCTTGCTTAGGATTATAATTATTATTTGATTAACTGTCTTTGAGACCAGATTATAATGAAACTTGGTTAATAGGCTGATCTATCATCAAGATGCTAAACATTTTTTAATATGAGTAATATTTGTGATTTGATTTTGAGCAGACTTGACATATGGGGTTGTATCATCAGAATTTTGGAACAAATTCCATATTGTTTGACACCATGAATATTAATGTGATATTGCGTCTGATTGGGTCAACCTGTTATACTGAAGAGACCATATTTCTGTTCCAGATTTGGTCAGACTTGGAATGTATTCTTATATGATTAACATTTTTGGATGATTTCTGTCAAGATCCAAGTTTATTAATGAGGTTATCTTTCATATGATTGGTACCAGTCTGGAGGTTTTATTTCTTATCTAGATATGATCAAACTTGAAATGTGGACTTGTCATGAAGATCTTGGATGAGCTTGATAACTGGTGAGAACCATGTATATAATTGAAGTAATCTTGCATTTGAATGGCTTGTATTGTTACCACTGTAGGTGATATTTCTGATCTCATTTTGATATTGAAATAGATGCTAATGTCATCAAGCTCATGTACAGTGTCTGTAATGAGAGAAGTTCATGCATATCAATTATGAGATCTTGCATCTGATTGGCTGGACTTGATCCTATACTGGATGCTATCATTCTGTCCAAGTTTGATCAAAATTAGAACCTATTTTTATTTTCAAGATGTATAAATGTAAGAATGAGCAAGATCCTCTTATATTCATGATGTAATGTTGCATATGATTGGCTGAGGTTGTTACCACTCTTAATAATATTTTGATACAATTTAGAGGAAATTTACCTGTATTAATGTAATGATTTTGCTTGCGATTGGCAGAGCTTTTCATCACTTTAGTCACTCTATTCCTGATCATAATTGTTTTGTTTTTTTATTTTATAAAACTTGGTAAAAAGGCATATGGTACAGAATTCAGTGTCAAAAAGTAACTCTTGACCTCAAAAAGGTTTTTCAAAAGTTTTATATTTATTCTATGTTGCACATGTTAATTTTAAAACAATAGATGAAGGGCAGTTTATCTCCATATGAATGGAGATGGTATCTCATTTGTACTTAGTAAAACTTTTTTGGTTCAGAAAAGAAATATAATTTAAGACACCAACGAGGTCTTTGTTGTACACTATACTCAACAATATTGAAAATAACCAGCTGATAATGTGATTGTTTGATGGGAGTTACCAAAGGACCAATTTTGTTTTACTATATTAAACATTAAGATCAGTATGTGAAAACTAATTGTTAATTGTTTGGAGATGACATTTTTACTTTTTAGCCAAATGTTAACTATATCACAGGACACCCTAAATGAAGTCTTGCATTTGCAAAGGTATAGGTAGTTGGCATAAGTTTATTACATCCTTGTCTTGCAGTTCTGCTGGGTTCATATGCATGATAATGGTAATTTAAATTTTCATGTCCTTTGTTATATCCATTCACTCTTTTTCAACCCCATTTTGACATTCTTGGAATCAAACCGTCTCATTATGTCATGTATAATGAGCCAGATTCCATTTTGTTTTTTTATCAATTTATTTTTTTGTTTCTTTATTGGGTGCAATGTGATGTCAAACCCTATTCACTTTATCATTCCATGGACTGGAGAAAGTGGGTTACATATTACATTGAAGTTATCCAATATGCCCTAAACAGGACGTTTTTTCTTGTGTTGATTGCAGGTGGTGACTCATCTTTTATTCCTGAAATAATCAAGTTTCGAAACCATTCTCAATCCTTTATCAAAAAAGTTATTTAAACTTTAAAACTAATGAGGAGGTAATAATGGACATAAAAAAATTAAAGATATTCACCATGAACAGAACCTGAAAGTCTAAATTTCTTGGAAATCATTTGTGATCCTTGAACTGTTCATGATTAAATTTGAAGTGAAATATGTTTTAAATTGAACTAATGTAAATATTTGTTTATATATATATATATATATATATATATATATATATATATATATATATATATATATATATTTGTTAATTCACCAGAAAGTAAGTATACTTTCATTTTAGCATTTTAAAAATATTGCTTTTTCTAACTTCATGCTGTTGAAAATGGGTAGCATATAGATGTAAAGTAAAAATTGATTGATGCAGACAATGTCAACTATCTAATTGCTGTAAATTTGTCCTTCAGATGTCAAAAAGAGTTCAGAATTTTATTGGCACATTTTTATGACTTGTATCATGAATTTGGTAAGCATACTTTTCTTGTAAGGACAAAGATGGTTGGAAACTTGGGAGATTGGCATGCAGTTTTTCCAGTTTTGAAACATAACATGTAGTCCTGAATATTTCATCAAAACTTGGTTGAAGAATAATAATTTAATATTTGGTTTTGAAGATTTCTGCATGACTTCAAATGTACATAGTGACAATTTCTCAGTAAACTGAATGCTACTGACCACTCTTTCACTGATCAGCTGGGCATCATGATGACATTTAACCACTACACCGTCCATGTGGACATTAGAAAACTTAGGATTGTTCTTAACATTTACAAATTTGTTTAAATTTATTTTATTAATAGTTAAATATGTACCAGTGTTATCTCTGTTTTTAAGTTTAAAAGAACACCAGTTTTAGTTTTGTTTTGACTTTTTCAGAAACACTGCCATTTGTTATAGGCCTAATACTTATTTTATGACCTCGGATTCTGTGTCATGTATCATGAAGATAGGTGTGAAGATCTATGCATATTAGAGGTGATCTTGCTTTGGATTTGTTTATTTGAGAACCTCTTTTTAACCCAATTGTAATGAAACTTGGTTAATAGGCTGATATATCATCAAGATGCTAAACCTTTTGTAATATGAGTAATATTTGTGATTTGGTTTTGAGCAGACTTGACATATGGAGTTGTATCATCAGAATCTTGGAACAAATTCCATATGGTTTGACACCATGAATATTAATACATCAAATTGGGTCAACCTGTTATAATGAAGAGACCATGTTTCTGTTCCAGATTTGGTCAGACTTAGAATGTATGCTTATATGATTAACATTTTGGACGATTTCTGTCAAGATCCAAGTTTATTAACGAGGTTATCTTTCATATGATTGGCTGAGATTGGTACCAATTTGGAAGCTGTATTTTTGATCCAGATGTGATCAAACTTGAAATGTGGAATTGTATCATTAGGATCTTGGATGAGTTTGATAACTGGTGAGAACCATAAATATTATTGCAGTAGCCTTGCATCTGGTTGGCTTACCTTGTTACAACTCTGAAGGCCATACTTTGGATCAAATTTTATATCACACTTGAAATGTATAGTCATAAAGAGATCATACAGATATGATCATGAGGGAGATTCGTGCATATTAATGAGATTTTGCACCTGTTTGACTGAGCTTGTTACCACTCTAAAGACAGTATTTCTGAATCAATTTTTATCTTGAAATAGATACTTTTGCATCAAGCTCATTTAGATTCTGTAATGCTGGAGATCCATGCATATTAATTATGAGATCTTACATCTGATTGGTTGGACTTGATACTACACTGGAAGCTATCAAAGTTGGAACTTTATTTTTTTCAAGGTCATGAATAAATTTAATAGCTAGATCTATGAATCTTCATGAGGCACTTTAGCATATGATTGGCAGAAATGGTTAAGACTATTTCTGATAGTTTTCGGGAAATCTACCTATATTAATGTGGCAATTTTGCTTCTTATTGGCAGTTTTTTTTATCACTTTAGTCCCTCTATTCCTGATTATTATTGCTTTTTTATTTTCATAAAACTTGGTCAGTAGGCATTTGTACAGAATTCAGTGTCATAAAGTAAGTCTTAACCTCAAAATGGTTCTCCAAAAGTTATATATTTATTTTAAGTTCCCCACATTGATTTTGATGTGATGTGATTAATTTGATTTATTTCCATAGAAATGAAGATAGTTCTTATTGGTGCTGTGTAAAATTTTAACTTGTTTGGTTAATAAAAATATAATTTTAGATACCAATAGGACCTTTGTCCTTCAGTATTCTCAACAACATTGAAAATAATCAGCTGATAATGTGATAGATGGGAGTCACCAAAGGACCAATTTATTTCACTATATTAAACATTAAGATCAGTATGTGAAAACTAATTAATTGTTTGGAGATGACATTTTTACTTTTTAGCCAAATGTTAAATATATCACAGGACACACTAAATGAAGTCTTGCATTTGCAAAGATATAGGTAGTTGACATAAGTTTATTACATCCTTGTCTTGCAGTTCTGCTGGGTTCATATTCATGATAATGGTAATTTAAATTTTCATGTCCTTTGTTATATCCATGAAAGGTTTTTTCCCATTTGATATTCTTGGAATTACTCTCATTACATCATGTAATGCAATTAATGTATGATGAGTCATATTTGTATTTCTTTCCATTGTTATTATTTCATCTTTTTTTTATTGGGTTCAATGTATATGTCAAACCCACTTTCACTTTATCATTCCATGGACTGGATACAGTGGGGTACATGTTATATTTCACTGATCCAATATACCCTTAACAGGATGTTTTACATGTATGCATTGCATGCAACAAACTGTCTTTTTTTTCCTGAAAAAATTACTCTTTTGAAACCATTCTCAATCCAGTATCAAAAAGAGTTATCTAAACTTGAAATCAATTGAGGAGGTAACAGCGGACATGACAAGAAATTGCTATCCAGAAGGAAAACAGCACCTGAAAGATTAAATGTCTTAGAAATCAGTTGCAATCCTTAAACTGTTTGTGAATTAATTTAAAGTAAAATATTTTCAAAATTGAAATTTGGTTTATATTATTAATATTTTCCATTCTACAAGCAATTATTGCATATAAAATGGTTGTTTGCATATATGTAACTGTGGTCAGAATGTAGACCTACTTTCATTTTGTCAGCCATTTAAAAAAACCTTGCCTTTTATGACTTCAGGCTGTTGTAATTGAGTAGCATTTAGATGTAAAGTAAACACTGCTTGATGTAGATGATGTCAGCTATCTTTCCAATTGCTTTAGATTTCAAAACTGGTGAAAATTTTATTGATGTATTGACTTGTACCATGAATTTGGTAAACATGGTCAGACATGGTTGGAAGTTTGTGAGATTGGCATACAATTTCTCCAATTTTGAAACATAACTTTTGGGACATGAATATTGCCTCTAAATTTGGTGAAGAATAATAATTTGGTTTTGAAGATCTTAACATGACTTCAGATGTACATAGTCACACATTCTCAGTAGATTGATTAGTACTGTCCACTCTTTCACAGATCAGCTGGGCATTATGATTGCATTTGATCACAGTACCCTCCATGTAGACATTAGAAAACTTGGGATTGTCCTTAACATTTACAAATGTTTTTGTGTTAAAAATTTATTTTACTTGGAGACATTCAGTGTTGTCTCTGTTTTTAAGTCAAAATAAAGACAACTTTCAGTTTTGTAAACTTTTTTATGTAAGTAGCGAACTGTTAAGTTGTATGCCAGGTGACCGATATCAAGTCCGTTAGAGCTGTTATCTTTTGTTTTGTTATGTTATTCTCGTATTTGCTTCTTCAGCACAGATTTACAACGCAGTCATGAAAATCCATTATCTCGAGGAGTTTTCATAACCAGTGAAATAATTCTTTGTATGCCATGAGTGAATATTTATATATCATAATGTTGGAATAAAGACTTTAAAATATTTAGGTCTCCTTTTGTACCTTATGATATAAAGATGCAATAAGTTATGCTGTTGTAATGCCATTCAGATATCAAACATGGTTTTTAGTGGAACACTCGTTTGTACTACAGTAGTTTCACAACTTTTTGTACATAATATTGTGTACAGTTCCTATCCACCCTTTCTGTTGCTCTTTATTTTGTAAAACTTGTGATTTTTGCATCAGTCATCCTTTTGTGCAATCAATAGAGTAATATTCATAATGATGTAAAGCTGTTGTTTTTTTTTTCTTCCAAATTAAGTTATAGAATCTGTTTAGATTATTTTGATGTATTTTCTTTTGATCATGCCCATATTGAATGACCTGACAATTTTTAAATGCAGTTGTTATATTATAAGAAAGATAAATGATGCCAGCAACAATTAAATGGTGCAGTCTTAGTATTCAATCACTTGCAAGTATTGGGAATTCATTAGCACAGTCCACTGTATTGTCTTTTTCAGTAACAACTCAATCAGTCACTGGTCTTTGACTAGAAACAATAACAATCAAATCTCAAATTAGTTTTGCTCAGTCTTACTGAGAAAAAAAAAATCATTCCTTTTTATAAAGATTATTTTTTTAATCCACAGAAATTAGATTTTAGATTATTCTTGCATATATCTTAAGTAATTGTAACAATTATTACAAACTTTATTCTTTAAGATTCTTGTAAATGCATGTTAATTGCTTGTCATTACTTTGATAATATGGCTGTTACATGCATGGATTTGTTGGCATCATTTCAACTTTGGATTTAACAGTGCAGTTGGTCTTGTCTGTTACTTGGAGTTATGATTGATTATAATTTAACTATCCCTGTATTTATGGCATTTATCTTCAGTCACTGTTTTTGTCCATCTATCAGAGTAAACAGCACACAGTAAAGTTTGTGTTAGATGATGAGTCTGATATAGGTCAGCTGACATTTTAAAGATTTATTTGCTTGTATTATATACTGCAGTTAATCAGGGTTAATGAATTTACATGGCATCTTTGCCAATCGGGGAAAGTTGTTCATCCATCTATCATGCTTCAGATATACTTTGTACGCATAAAAAAACTGACACATGCAATTAATAAATACATATAACCATTCATTCAGGATGTAAAAGATTTTGTTGAAGTACTGTAATTGTTTTGTTTTGCCTGAAAGTAGATGTACATTTTTGATCGTGTAGTTGTAACTTTTCGGGAAACATTACCACTCATAGAGATGAGTTTGATGAGATCTACAATTACATTTAATTCAGGACTTTGGTCAATTGAATGAGATATATAATTATATTGAAATTGTAGAGCTTTATAAAACTCAATAGGGAACTTTTGTGTACCAAACCAAGTGCCAGTGATTATATGTTGGTGATGGGAAGTAAGCAGCAGTGTGGAGACAGAGTTATAAAATGAAAGTAACTGCAAAAAGAAATTCATGAAGTCTTTTCATTTTCATAACTCAATAAAGTATTCTTAGAATTAATAAATTTTGAAATATTTTTCAGAGTGGTATTTTATTTATTGCACTTTACATGTTGAAAATCAAGTTTGAAAAGTTTCATGGTTTGTTCAACTGTTAGATAGGTTGTAAAACCTACTTAATATTCCGTTGTAAAATTTTTCAATGTGCATGTCTGATGCCATCACAAACTGCAAGTAGACAAACTGCTTCTGTGTTTTTGTTGACATGCAGTTATTCGATCATTGTACCAGGCATACATAAGTGAAAAACTTTCAAGTTATCTTTTAGCATATGTAAGAATTTCACCTTAATGGAAGTGGTGAAAACCGGTGACATATTCAGTGTGTGAAATATAAAAGGTTGTGCAGTATATAAAATCTGTACAATAGAGAGAGAATGAAGTTTTTAAAACATGATAGTGACGAATCCTGCAGCTAAAATTTATCTGATAAATGGAAAGTAACATAAATGTAATTGAAGATAGTCGGGTTGATATTGAAAGAAATTGTGCTATTTATGAATCGACATTTATTATGAAAGTTAACCTTCTGCAGCATGATTGAAAAATGCATTTTTTTAATTGTCACTGGATGTATATTGATCCGTCATGCATTGATAATGAGCATTCATTTCAATTATTAATCATTCTACCAAGGCCTTAATATTGCATGCAATAAATTTATCATTTCCTTGAAAGTACTATGAAACTTGAAGTAATTTAGCACACAGCATAAACATTTGAATCTACATCCTGTACAGTGAAGACCACCATATGTTTTAAAATTGTTTTCTTGGGTGTTTGAATTTTTAAAAAATTAAGGATTTGGCAAGTAATTTGTGTATGGTGTGGTAGATTAGATGTATCACATTATTCTCCATCCCTCTCTGTTAATTTGTTATGAGATAATCCTATTTATACTGGCTACTACATTATTTATTTTTAAGATACCATTGACAGCATTTTATACCAATAATAGATTTTCTTTTATTGAAATAAAGACAATTTTATTTATGTAATGTTACAATGAAAGGAGTATGAATATATGCAATTATGTATCAGTGATATTTGGTTTTACCTATACCAACTGGAAGAAAAAATAAAATGGGTTAAAGACAATGAGTCAGATTCTTTATACATGTGTTAAAAGAGAATATTGTGTCATGATGTTGTCCAGCCATCCGTTATCAGTTTAGTTGCCACATAACAACTCTAGTTGTCCAACATCTACTGTGGCCAGACTTTGTAGCTGGCTTGGACTCATTGCGAGGAAGCACTCAGTTTTCCGGGTCAAAAGCTTAAAAATCAAGGTGACTGAGAGAATAGTCTTAAAAAAAAAAATAGAAATAGCTCGAGTTGTCCCGAATGACCATACTATGTGGATTGGCTTGCAGTTGATAAAGAAGAAACCTATTACTATTTGGTTAAATGGCGTAGCAACGGACTAAAAGAATTCATTTTTGCACAGTAACATTCTGCGTCACTGACTAAAACTTTGTCAATAGATTACTTTTGAAGAAAGTTATTATTATTGGGGTTAAAGGTCAAGGTCGCTAGTAAAACGAGAAAAGTTGGTGCATACAAATTTCAGTTACCATATATAGAAGTCTATTAAAAACCAATGACCCCATGATGTGCCGTTCACTGTACTCGTGTTATATTGTGTGGATAAAATTTAAGATTCGTGTATGATAATAAAAGCATACGTGAACAAGAGAAAGAAACTCTTACAACGATACGACCAATACAAAAGCGATTACAATCTCCGTCCATGTGTCAATTCTACCAGAATCAATTCTTTATTGGATTTTTAAGAGAAGCATGTCTTCTATTTCCACTGCAGATTGATGCAAAACCTGGCACCTATTTCATCACGTGGCATGAGATTCTAAGTGATCATTTGGTTAAAAGGTTGGAGGTCACTCACCAGATTGCCAATGTGGTAATCTTGAGCAGACGTAATAGAAGTGTGTGGTTAGAATCCATCTTTATATACGTCTGCTTTCAAGCCAGCCATTTGTCGTTGAGCAAATTAGGAGGAATATTATAATGTAACCACTATATCGAGAAACCTGAAATAAATTGGCAAAATTAAACATGTATTGTGATTAGTATATGCATCAAAATGCAATATAATATTACCTTAGAAGTTTGTATATATCCTGATCCTGAACACCTTAAAGATCATAATCTTCAACTTATTCTCCATTTACCGAAAATCCAAAAAGCAAAGAATTATTCTGTAGAAACAATCGGTTATTGTTTGGCGAGGGGGGAGGGGTTGTTATGTTAATATTTGAAAATACTACGAAGACGAAGATGATTGATAGTGGTACAATAAAAGCGATAAATAAGAGACGGTACGAAAAGCTTGTCGATAATAGGATCAGGAGCAGCAGTGACAACGACAACAACAGAAGAGGATGAATAAAGCAACAATCGCAATTATAATAAAAAATATCGAATAACAAGTCAACGTTGAAATCATGAAACATTTGTGTGTCAAGGTTAGAACTTCACAAACCCTTCTAAATAGAAGTTAATATTGTTGGCTTAAAACATAACAGAGATAAAAGTTAAAGATTGGAAATCTTTCTTTAAGATATGTTGTAATACTTAATATGCACGTTGCTCAAGTGATACTTATCAGGATCATTGCCCATCAACTTGGAGATAAAGACAACAAGAAACATAAGCTGGTATGAAAATCATTTGTCTGGCTGACACCAGTTCAAGAGCTGCTGTCTACAAAACAGGGATCAGTAGGATGTAAACTGTTCCAATCTCATCTCTACTGAAACTATCGATTGCATATATTATCAAAACGATCGTTGAAGGGTTTCTCGTTTTTATACATTCATTCATATTTGATGCCACATCAACATCATTCGTCAGATATTGAAAGGACGGTTTTTGTTTTTGTTTTTTTTTTTTTTAAATTAAAGTCGTAATTGTTTTACTACATTTAGTAATGACCGCCATATTTGATAATAGGTAGGTAAAGACCTTCAATTTTGAACGTGTATGTCAATGGTTAATGTCCATTAAGCCACTTTTTTTAGAAGAATTTTTTTAAAAAGTGTTTTGTTTTATTTTAGTTGTAGCAGCAATATATGATGGCAGATTGGCATAATTAGTACAAACGTAAAATCCATTTATGTCAAGATGCATTCTTTTAACTTTTGGTAACATCTTTTAGAAACGTTTTTTGAGCAGCAGTTCAAAGACTTTATTTTTAGTTAGCAGTTGCAATATTTAATGGCGATTCGGCATAAAGTTTTAAATAAATTTTGAGTAGTCTTTTTGCAAACTTGGTCAAAATTCTGATGAGCAGATATCGAAAAGAAGTTGTTTTCATATTTTTTGTGGTAATTTTAATGGCCGCTGCCATATTTGATGGTTGATTGGCATCATTTGAAAAAATCTGAAGAGCATAATGCATGGATGCTTTCTGACAAATTTAATCAAATTCTTTTTAGTATATTTTGAGAAAAAGTTGTAAATAGGAACTGTGAATAGAGGGGCAAACTACCATAATATATAAAATAATTGGTTTTATGACCAGACGAACTAAAAATTACTAATCTATTGTAAGAGCTATTGAAAGAAATTGAAATTGAAATCGAAAATGGTAACATTTTATACAACTGTTACAATTTTCTTGCCATGTATTACAATAAGCAGTAATATTTAAACACACACATACACATACATACACACACACAGACACAGACACACACAAACGTGTGTGAGCAAGTCGACAAACAGCAAACAGGAATAATGGCTCGATAAGTGCTACATTTAATTCTTGTACAACGTCACATGTAAGCTTCGTGTTCTCTGGGTCGAGTGATATAAACACTTAATAGGCGTGATTTAAAGCAAGTTAATATTAATCGAGTGAAAGAATATTGTACTCTTTGATTCTATTTTTAAAGAAGTTCTTCCGCTTTGTCCGCATAACTGATTGTCACGTAAATGCTTTTTCACGTCAAAAAACTGATAACTGATGTGTGTGTGTGTGTGTGTGTGTGTGTGTGTGTGTGTGTGTGAGTATGTGTGTGTGTGTGTGTGTGTGTGTGCTTCCCTTCACAAGGCCACATGTAAAAAGATCTGAAATATCTGCTTTTTCAGATAATTTTGCATATAAAAAAAGAAACGCGAAAACATTTTGAGCGAAAGAAATTTCAAACTGACAAAACGTTGTAGATGGACAGAACTCTTCCAGCTGCAAGCAGAAGAGTGGTGGAGTTATCTCCCTTATCCTACTAAGTTGATTGGAAACACGCCTTGAAGAGGCAACCGAATTGTATGGTCCAGATGACATCACCCTCCATGATTATGAAATGTTGAAGAAATTATGATTATGATTATGATTCTGTTCAAAAGGCCTTCAGTACGATATTGGTATGATTAAATATGAATTATTCAATAAATCCTGAGCAGACAGCATTTCAGTTGATTATCTGTCAATCACGATCTTTAACTGCTTGAATTCCAAACAAAAAATCAGTGTCCTTGGGTACGTTGTCTAATTCTAAAAATGTATATCAGTGTACAAATTTTATACAACATGGATAATTTGGCACACAAGGGGTAATTTTGTACAACAAAGGTAATTTTTAGCCTGTAAAGGTAAATATATTGAAATTATTTCGAAAGGCTAAATTATTATTAGTAAGGGGCAAAGCACATATTAGAATATATATATATATATATATATATATATATATATATATATATATATATATATATATATATATATATATATATATATATATATATATATACAACGGCTTGCTATCCTTTATAAATATAAATTATGAAATAAACTTTCAACCGGTTGATGTTTCATTAGCAGACATTTTGTTATGAGACTGACTTGTACCACATAGGACCACACATTTTAGTGAAAAAAGACTTAAACTGTTCTAGTACCACACAATGTAGTGAAAAAAATCTTGTACTTTTTTAGTAGTGTTAAATGAAAAATGACTTGTAATGTTCTAGTAGCATAAAATTAAATGAAAAAAGACTCGTACTCTTCTAGTACTGTTAAGTAAGAAAAGACTTGTACTGTTCTAGAAACACACAATTAAGTGAAAAAAGACATCATAATAATGTTTCATTAGCGCAAAATTTAGTGAATATAAGTTGAACCATTTGATATTAGTAAGTTTTATTGTTTCAACTTGTAACATAAGAAACAAACAGATTGTTTAAAAATGGTTTGCTGATTGTATCACAGACAATTGTCAATAATCATATTTGAAAAAAAAGAAATCAAAATTAAATTTTTAACTATATCTGTGCAATTTAAAGATGCCAATACCTTAAGTTTTTTTTTTCTCTCCTGATTTTCTGAAAAATTGTATCAGTAAGCAATTGTAGACAAAATTCAGATGAGTCATACAAAATATAAAACAGCAAAGCATACATAATCGGGATTTCACACACACACATATATGTATGTATGTATGTATGTATGTATGTATGTATGTATGTATGTATGTATGTATGTATGTATGTATGTATGTATGTATGTATGTATGTATGTATGTATGTATGTATGTATGTATGTATGTATGTATGTATGTATGTATGTATGTATGTATGTATGTATGTATGTATGTATGTATGTATGTATGTATACATACATACATATATACATACATACATACATACATACATACATACATACATACATACATACATACATACATACATACATACATACATACATACATACATACATACATACATACATACATACATACATACATACACACTATACATTCTAAATTATCAGCTCATGAATTTATCATGGAGATTGCTACTGATGTAAACATTAAGCCAAGAAATTATGAGAATTATGATACATCAAAGTCATGGTCATTCATTATATGGCTAGACATAAAGAGATACTTATATTATCCACTATCATAATTCCATAATTCAAAATTGTATACTAAGTTAGGATGATACATAGATCATCTGTAATCCATCCAAAGAAACTGACGAATAATGTTGTGTTTGGAAAAACAGATATGGAAAAGTTATGAAAGAGAACAAATGTAAAAAATTATGCACAGACGAAAATATATAATTTAAACTTTAAGACTTTTTTAATTGCCAGTAGAACAATATTGATAAAAGATCTGGAATTAGTTTAAAGAACAAGAAAATAAAATTAACAAGACAATTCATAATGGCATTACAATGATAGCAGTAAACAGGGTGCTTGTATTCGACGTCTACTATCGTAAGCAAGTTGAAACAATAACAATAATGTGAGAAAACGAAACATTTAATGACAGATACATAACTTTTCTTTATGTTATTAATACAAATACAGAAGTTTTTAACATTTATTAATGTTGAAGCAGATAGGTTCTAAAGTGATATGAAATCAAATATTCATTTTTTCGATCGAATAACTACAAAGAGATGTTATTGTTCGTGTCCCACAGATGAAAAGAATAGATACCATGACATTTTCTATTAAACCGTAATCAAAAGGATATTTGAGACCCATTCATAATTTTATTTGTTGAATCTGACTTCATTTGTTTACAATTGCTTCTTTTATTTAAATTTATATCATATTATATTATATTTATATGTGATTTTTATCCAGACGCATTGTTCAGTTTTTGTCCTAACTGTAAATGGTAACACCAAAGCAAATGTTTTCCCATAAGTCAAAAGCAAAGAACCGCATTATATTTAGTGTTACCACACACACAAATATTAAGCAGTATCTACCAGTGAATAATAACTACTTTAGATTTGTTCATTTTGTTTTTGTGTTTTCAAAGTTGATGCTGCTTCAGTCATCGGTGAAAAATATATTTCTTTGGCTGTTTTTTTTTTTAACACCAGGATCTATTACAATTATATTGTCAGGTATATAAATCAATTTTCTTTTGAAAGTCTTATCTTGCATACGTTTTAGTTATGTACTAACTATACACTAATACAAGAACATAATCCATTACAATCAAATGGAATGGAACTTTGTCCATTCACAAGTTTATTGGTTTGATCTGGTGTTTCATGGCTCATTAAAACAAGTAGGCTATTTAGTGCTTTAGGTCGTTAGTCCGGAACGTTAACCACTGAATGACAGCAGCTCCATCTACACATTTTAACAAGTAGGCTATTTAGTGCTTTAGGTCGTTAGTCCGGAACGTTAACCACTGAATGACAGCAGCTCCATCTACACATTTTAACAAGTAGGCTATTTAGTGCTTTAGGTCGTTAGTCTGGAACGTTAACCACTGAATGACAGCAGCTCCATCTACACATTTTAACAAGTAGGCTATTTAGTGCTTTAGGTCGTTAGTCTGGAACGTTAACCACTGAATGACAGCAGCTCCATCTACACATTTTAACAAGTAGGCTATTTAGTGCTTTAGGTCGTTAGTCCGGAACGTTAACCACTGAATGACAGCAGCTCCATCTACACATTTTAACAAGTAGGCTATTTAGTGCTTTAGGTCGTTAGTCTAGAACGTTAACCACTGAATGACAGCAGCTCCATCTACACATTTTAACAGCACATATAATAATATGATGATGATGTTCTTCTCAGTTGTTAAAGCCAGAAGCCAACAAATTCTATTGTTTTAATGACATTAAAACAGAATGGATATTTTCTGAATGTTATGTATATTATAACTCAGTTATCTGCATCTTCGTTAAACTTTACATCAAACGATATGTTGGATAAACGACATAAACACACAACAAAAGAACGAAAACAACATGAAAAAAAAAAGGAATCAAAACATTGGGTCATAACCTTGGTATGGTTACTTTTAAACGCTCTTCAGGTTTTTGAGCATTTGTAATGCCATGATGTGCTGGATTATCATTTTTAGCATTCTCTTGTTTTACACCTGCGTCATATTGTTTTTAGCTATATTTCAGAACTTTTCCTCTGACTCAGTCACAAATATCCAACATCAACACCATCACCCTTTACAACTGACAAGCAGCCTTAGTTATCTATTTATGAGAAGGATGGAAAAAATATTCAGTTTAGGTTGTTTCTGCAATTTTACAACAACGTCAGATAGAAAAATAAGAAACAGTTCTCATTCGAATTATGTAAATACTGAGTAACCAACTAGTGTCCACTTAATCTTTAATCTAAGCAATCTATTGGCTTTTTGAACTTGTTTGACTGAATTAATTACTTTATTTCTCTATGCTTTTCTGTATTTTATCCTCCTTTCGTTAAGCAGATAATTACTTCCTGTGAATGGTCAACAATCACTCTACAGATTATCAATGCTGCTGTTTCCACTATGTTTATTGTATTTAACAATGGTAAACGTATTCCTTCAGTTTTGAATCTGAGGTCTGTTTTCATTTGAGAACCTGAAATAAATGAATAAATGCATCACGTTTTTATTTTATTTTCCAAAACCATTTAACTGTTCCAGCCTCGTATTAAGTTTATAAGAATTTAATACATCAGCTGGTGTAGGTTCTCTAGTTGCTTAATGGTATCACAGTACCAATTGTTTTTTTTCCCCATAGACCTCAATGCTAATGCTTTGTGAAATAAATATACTTTCTATCCTACCTCAGCATGCATGTCACCCACTCTCACAGAGAACAATGTTAGATTGTCAATTTGATAAGAACGGAACTATGTACTCCATTGCATTTAAGAGAGATAACTCTACTGGAACTAAACAGGTGTAAGAGTTATCTAATTACACCAGACACATTTTCAGTCATGTGTACCACATTTTAAAAAAATCATAAAAATACAAAATGTGAATCATTACGAATTAACAAAATCTCACATATTGGCAAGAGACTCAAATCTTTTTAAAAGCCTAACAGAAAGTACGACTCTTGCATAACGCACCAATCACAGCTAGTTTTGTGGTTTATTTCTGTATGCAATGTTCCCTACACGTTAAGCTCCGCCCACCTTGGCTTGTACAATTTGTACCATTATACCTAATGTGCCCCTCTGCGTTCTTCACATAATTATCATTATGATATTAAAATATTTCCATTCATTTTATGTTGCTGTTTCATAGATTGAAAATATGATCTTCAGATAAAAGTGTTGAACATCCAGACATCAGTGTCTATATCTAACATTATATAATGAATCTATGGTTTACATTTATGTAATACATGTGCTATATTCCCCATGCTGACATCGCCATCCATACTGCACAGTTCAATGAGTTTTGCCAAAAGGTCATATTATAATTTGATCTATATCCATTGATTAAATCAGCATAATCGAATTTTAAACTGCAATTAGCAAAAAAGGGTTATTAACTGCTTGCAGATAAAAAGTCTTCTTTCCAGTACATTTTTATCTTGTTATTTTCGTTTGCTATATGAACTTATTTTAAGGTGAATAAACTAATTTCTTGTGATAAAGTAAGTTATTGGACATGGGTAAGGTGCACTTTTTGTTTGTTATTTTAGTTGTTGTTCTTTTTAGTTGTAGATATTAAAGAGTGTTGTGTCTTTAAATAAATATCTGAATTTCATGATTTATTTATAAATATTTCTCATGATTATATCAACTAAACAAATATTATTATTTAAAATGCTTAATCTATCAAAAAATATAACCTCAAACATGGAATGCAGGGTGGGCTCTAAACTTAGTGGGACTTTAATGCTTTATGTAAATTGAAGCAATTTCATTAGGCCATTCATTACAATAGTAAATTAGATCCTGAAGTAATAAATTATGGCTCTGATAACAAAGCCAAACTACTTTAAGTTTATACTGTGAGGAATTTAATTGAAATTACTACTAAGGTTTAATTATTGTAAAATGCCTCTAAGAAGTGAATACTGTGAGGAATTTGATTGAAATTACTATTTAGGTTTAATTATTGTAGAATGCCTCTAATAAGTTATTCAAATAGACAGGGAACTCAAGAATTTCTAAACAAACCATTTTGATGTTGTATTAGCATGTTTGGTCTCTAAAACTTAAATTTTCTGTATTTTTATTTTGTTTTTAATTGGAGAAAAAGTGATGTTTTTAATATATAAATCTGGATTAAAGCAATGTCTAATAATTCTGTTTTTGAATTCTGTGGTTAGGTTGGTTGGTGTTGTAGTTTTTTTTTTCATTTGCAAACAAATACATGCCGTTGACTAGTAAAATATGTGTCTTTTGATTGGTTAATCAGCTACGTGATTCGCGCCACAGTGACGTTATCCTCATAACTAGGTTATAAACTCGCCCCAACCCTTGAAATGCATTGACTGCATAATGATGGTAGGTTTACATAAGCGCTTTGCATGAATGGGAAAACGTCCTGAGATTCCGTATGATCACTAAGATGGATGATAATAATCATCTGAGGTCTGACGTGCACTGGCAGTTTAGTGCAGGTGTCAGCACAACAAGAACACAGCAACAGTTGTCTTTTTTACCCCAAAGGAATAAATTAAATCATTAATTCATAGTTCAATAAAAAGAGAAGAATTTCATTTCACAGCAGTTAAGTTATCGCTCTACAGTTTTGTATTTAGCATTTAGAGAGTATACAGCTTGGCGTTACTCCAGATCTGCGCCTTTCAAAAAAGTACTAAAGTGCTATAGTTCCACTTGCTCATTTTCACTTCCCGAACTTCAGAGGTAAATTGTAAAATAAAGATCCGATAACTTTTTTTTATATTTTATATATTTGGTAATTCAGTCATTGCACTTTCAGAAGCTGGTATTGTCTAGTTTGGCAAAATTCATTTTCCATATTTTAATAGCTACCAAGAATAATGTACTTTAGACAAATTCAGGTTGATTTTTAGAGCATAAGGGAGCAGTCATTTTAGTTAGCAGTGTGCTGAGATCATTTACAATTTCCAAAAGTACAATATCCAAAGAAATGTCAGCAACATTACATAAAAGTAGCATAGAGGTATGCCAACATTCTCTCCACTGTGCATGTTTTAAATGTAAACAACTGTACATTACATACATCACTCTCTCAAAAGTTTATAATAACCGGTGAGCGCCACCATAAAGAGTATATAAGTATTATTATTGTATCATTTAATTTTGATTGTATGGCTGAATTTTAAAGTCGCAAGCATCAAAGCAGTCCTCTTTAAAATTGTCCTATATTTCCCCTCTCAGAAGAGCATTTTTTGGAGTCAAAGTCTCAAACAGGTACAGCCACCCACTCCTTATGATAAAAAGTGACTCATTTTAAAAATGCCCATTGTATTTTGTCAACATAGAAACCAGTGTTTTGCTGAAAGACAGGAACATGAAACTAGCCACATTTATTGATGAGATATCAACAATAAATTTTACAGTGTGAAAATGGATGCAAGAAGTGAGGTTTATAAAGGTCAAAGGTCAAAGGGTAAAATATTTACTTATTGTTTAATATGGAAGAAAGCAAATTTGCTTTGTCATCATTTATTTTTTAATTTCATTGCAAATAAATGAAAAGAAAGATTTTCACTAAATATTTCATTTACTTAATGCAACAGATTTCAATTTAAGTTGACTTTATTCCTGTATTCTAAGACTTAAAATTTCCCCATAGTCAAGGTCACTATTCACTCAAACATACCTCGTGGCAAATTATGCAAGCTAGAGCACAATAAGTATAATTAGTTTATTTACATGAATAAAATCAATGTTAATGTTCCATTTTATTCAGAACATCATGCATAATAATATGAAAGTAAGAAAAATAATTGCATAAAGTTTTATATTCGTTTTAAGTTGGCGCTATACAGTTTGTATTTAGCATAAGGTTAGAATTTTAAAGAAAAAAGAATTTCCCTGGGTTTCCTCACTAGTTGTACTGGCAATTTAAAATGACTTTCTATATCTTTGGAATTGTTCAAAGAACCTTTAACCTTTATTTCCCTTTTTTAATAGCTGCTGAAGATAGTGTACTTTAGATAAATTCATATTGATTTTTGGAGCACAAGGGAGCAGTCATTTTAGTTAGCAGGATGCTTAGATCATTTAGTTTCCAAAAGTACAATATCCAAAAAAAATATCAGCCACATCACTTGAAAGTAGTAGAGAGCTATGCCAACATTCTCTCCACTGTGCATGTTTTCAATGCAAATAACTTCACATTACATACATCACTCTCTCAAAAAGATATAATAACTGGTAAGCGTCACCTAAACAAAACTTGTCAGCAGTCTAGTTTTAATTAGGAAATGTATTTGTCTTTAATCTGAAGAGTACTCAAGGGGAGTAAATCTTGATGAGATTTTATTTTATAAGGAATTCTTTTGTGATGCACTACAGGTTTCCATATTTAGGTTTTTAAAAGAAAGGTAATTTTCTCGGTTTTCCTTACTGGTTATAATTGCTAATTAAAAAAGAATCTCTGTATCTTACGTATTGTTAAAGACATTTTTTCCCTTTATTTTGAGGTATGATTGACTGGTACAATATGGGTTATAAAGTATACAGCATGAATTTACTTCTTATGTGTATCTATAAAGAAAAAACTCGTGGTCATTTTCACTAACTTGAGTTCAGAGGTAAATTGCAAAAAATAGATCTGGTGACCCTTTTATAAATGCATTTTTACGTATTTGGAAAATCATTATTCGCACTTTCAAAAGTTAGTATTGTCATGTATGTGATAAATCATGTACCCTATTTAAAAATGCTTAGGATATTGCACATTAAATTAAATCAGTCTTTTTTTTTCAAGTACATGGAAGCAGTTGCTTTAGTTATCTGTGAGCTTAAATGATTTACGATTTCCACAAGTACAATATGCAACGAGAAATGGATTTTCTAAAGTGTTATAGAATGTTATACTAATCACCGGGTTGTGATATTATTGTCTCTTAGGTTTCTTCTAAAAAGATTAATTGGCTTCAGATATTGCACATTACGACATACCATTATTTAAATGCTATCTAATACAAAAAAGGCAAAGCCTAGGAGAAGCGCGGAAGAATGCGTTGTAACAATAAGAACAAAATATTGCTCACTGTCAAGGAAATGTTTTACGTAACGCCACGTTCTTAGCCTGTGCAAAGGGATTGTTTCGATGATATTAAACATGAATTTGAAGATATCAATTTGTATTATCTTTGACTTATTTGATTTTTGGGATTGTGAACATATTATTGTTTGCTAAAGTAGTCCAGCTATTATTGTCTTGACAAACATACCAATTTGATTTAAAGAATAAGTAGTCTAATCACATAATTGCAGCTAAATAGATTTCTGGCGCGAAATCAACCAACATTAGTCTAACCAATGCCTTCACCGCGCCTTAGCGCAATGAGTATAATACTTTGTAACATAGACAGGATGTGAGCATTGTGGGTTGTTTGGAATTTTCAATATCAAGAGTAGCTACCTTGTCGGGTGTTTGAAATTATTTACCATAGCAAACGCAAATCCAGAACAAAATAGTAGTTCAACACCCACCCACCCGTAACATACCTTAAATTATTGCAGTGACAAAATATGGGACAAAACGTGATGAAATAAAATTGGCATCACTATGTCAATGCAATAGTCTACATTTGGATTACAAATGACTATTACTGCATCGTTCAAAATCACATGTACTCGTTGGATATCATCGTCCCAGTAAAACAATTATTATCTGATAAACTTGAAAGCTCCTATTTAATATACCTCTGGTGTCTGGTTATGGAATATATTTATTAAAAATGTTTTTTTTTTCTATGTAGTATGTATTTTACTGCCATTTCATTTTGAGATTTATGTCTGGACTGCCATTTATTCTCAATCACACTGGGAGCCTTTGTGGTTACCAACATGAAGCAAGGGTTAGTAATTATAATATTTACAAACTTAGAAGATATATAATAAAGGTAAACTTTCCAGAAAATGAAGTTTACCACATAAAAATAAAATATCAATAAGCAAACCATGTTATATGGTGTTTTTGTTTACAGTCCAATACAAATACTCTGAAACGTCGCTAAAGTTTAGATTTATGAACGATGAACGATCTTCTCGATCATACTCTATCTCTGCTGCATCGACTAAAGCGTTCATACAATTTATTTACGGAGCAGACCATTTCTTACTTAAAACTACACTTTGAAATGAGTGTCATTTTCCTCACAGAAGAAATCGAAGACACGTAGCATCATTGTACGGCTCGGGACAGACATAACTGACTAATGCATACCTCATGGGAGGGGGCACCGTCAATAGAGACAAATATATGTTATTCTTTAGGTTCGAACGAGTAGCTTCTCAGGATTATGTATTTGCCTTATGTTTTTTGTGCTATGATGCACTTGTACAAACTGTATAATTAGCAGAAAACTCAGACCAACTTAGAACTCGACTGCTTTTATGTCAACACTCTTGCAAAGATACTAATACAATACTATAAATATGTAAATATGCGGGGTTTTCCCATCTATTTTTAGCTAGATTTGCTGTCAGCTCCATAAGAAAATCGGTAGTCATTATCAAATGTGACCCATTTCTGATTGTAGGAATTCCCTTAATAGGCAACAATACTACCACCATTCTCTGACCCTTTGGTGCTGCATTTGTTTCTTTGCTGCTACTCATTCGCATATTGTTATTTGTTTCTTGTTAGCGATCCTAATACGTCCTCTTTATTAGATTTGAAATATCCTATACAGGTACTGACGAACTGTTTTTATTTCTTCAAACAAAAGAACACTTCTTTATTGGACTGTCTTTCTCAACCTCATACAGAAAATATTAATAGGAAAACGGTTTACCCTGCACACATATTGAAAAGTTGCTTTGACAGGAACTGAAGAATGATTTTCTGGCACGTAGTTTATAAAGAGGACAGTGTTCCCGATGAATACGAATTTTCTTTTGATCCTCGTTCCGCTTTCTCTGCATACGTTGTGAGAAAGGTAGTTATGATTAACCGAAGCGTGCAAAACATCAGTTGCAAATCAAAATGAGTACTCTAAAAAAACCACAAAAAACAATAACTGCTTTAAATGATTCATCTTGTCTGCTCCTTGGTTTACTCAAGTCAGACACGTAATTTATAGCACATGCGTACATTCCTCATACACTATACAGTATGTGACTGAATAATGGGGGTGGGGGTCATTCTGATTTTTAATGTTAGCATATACATTTAGGATAAATCGAGTTTAAAACATACAGTAGTGGGATTACTTTAGATGCTATTATTTTGGCAAAGAAAACCAGAAACTCTTGGTTGCATTGTGCGTTATGTCTTGTCGCATGAGTGAAACTTCAAGCGACCAGTCCTACCGAGTTATCGCTAGATTGTATATTGTCCTAGGAGGGTATTATTAGCTATCGACAGAAGTTTAGTGATCGCATCGATGCAATTAAAGTTTAGTGATCGCATCGATGTATTAAAGTTTAGTGATCGCATCAATGTAATTAAAGTTTAGTGATCGCATCAATGTAATTAAAATCGACATCTCGAATATAAAGGAGACCTGAAGGGAGTCTAAACGTTCTGTTGAGTTTTCAATTCATCCATCAAATTATAGGTTTCACATTAATACAAGCGGAACTTGTCGTTCGAAATTTAACGTTTCTAACGATAACTCTTCGCAAACACGAAAAACACCCTTCATCTGATAAATAAATTAATTAAATAGGATCTGCGATTCCAAATATTACCAAACCGAGAACGTGCATACGTGACTACAATATTTGAACTTACCACAAATAGAAGATATGTATAGATTGTAGTCGATTAGCTATACTTTTTAAATTTCCTCTGACCTTTCCATCCCGTTTTATTTATAAACAGATCTCGATTTTGATTAGACTTGGTTCGTGCATTAAATTTTGAAAGAGTCAATATGGGTTTTAGTTATTATAGCTAAGAGGATGATTGTAATTGTGGTAGACTGGACAAAGCATTAAAAGTTATCGTTAAGTTCATTACTGGCAAAACCATGACTTATATTTATCAGTTATAAGCATAACATAAAATAAAATCTAACCAGGTTGATTTAATGGATGGGATATAAATTATCAACTCAACTTCATACAGTTTATGTCGCGTCCTAGCTTCATACTTTTCTGTCAATATTATTTTTTTTTACAAATCTCTACTTTGGTAGGACGCCAAAGAATTTTCCTTATCCACAATAGTCGATGAAGGTGAAAAACAATAACGTACCAGCTCTTTCGATCAGTGTAGTTATGCATGGTTTGGTTCGAGTAATATCAGCACTCTTTGCTTTAGACCAGGAATCCCAAATTGAATCACCATGAGAGCCATACAAGGACAAATACGTTGGCCCAAAGGGCCACATCACTGAAACCTTTTCATACTGAGATAGTGAATCATATGGAAGTTTAAGTGTTGGAAACAATTAGTAAATGATGTAAAGATATTTTTTTTATAAAACTGGCTCCCTGTGATGGAAAATGGTTGGATTATTAATTATTTGGCAAAAACCGGAGCAATTAATAAATCACAGGTCCTCATGAGGTTTGCTGACATGTATTTGAGACCCCTGTTTTAAGCTAGGATATTTTGCAAATATTTTGAAAGTATTATATGATATGTATATATTTACGTTTCCAGACTTTGGCACGGCCATGGCCGTATGGACCAGGCCATCCGTATCTTGATTGTGCCTGTAGAAATAATTGTCCTTGATTTAGAAACACCTCGTGGCTTGCCCAGAAGTCTGTCGTTCATACCGTCCTTAATTGTCAGCCCCATAACATGCTGTAACATCTTGTTGAAAATATGATTATCTTATTTTTTTATTTTTCTTAAAATTCAATTCACATTTAATATTTGGTAAGATGGGTGAGGTGAGAGATTCATCAAAATGGATTCGACAATTCTGCTCAACTTGAGAATAATCAGCATCACTTTTCCAGTGAAAACCACAGACTCAATAAATATTGGCAACTTATTTCCTGTGAAAACCACCGATTCAATTAAATTGGCACATTGCCTCTTGTACAAGCAATGATTCTAAAGTAAGCAATATTACATCAGCTGGATATACACAAAAGATATCGTCACAGTCGCAAGAAAAGACACAGTAAAGATACATATATCTATAATTTTGACATCGCATGACGGCATTCAAGTACCCACGCCTTCAAAATTCCAGAACGCATGTAATATGACCATTTTCATGCAGTAAAGACAAACACAGTAATAACAGTGCATTGAGGTAAGAAGGGACTAAATGAGATATTGTATACTTTTAATGGAAGAAATATAATTCGTATTACAGTTATCGTAATACTGGATGTAGGCTGTTTATGTGTTCTTGTAGACAATTATAATCATTAACCGATGTAGAAGAATATTCAGTTTAAAACTCTAATGGCTATAGGATTTCTGACATTGATGTGAACACAAATTATTTAACCACGCTATGCATCATTTGATATCTATAGCACTGTTTGAACTTTTCCTCAATTATTTTTGTTGCCTAGCTCTGCATCGAATATATACTGACGCGTGTCTATCCTGAAATGTAACTTCTCAAGCGCCAATGATCAAATTGTAAGGAATGACATATAATTAAAACCATACACAAATGTAAGCGAACGTATTATTCTAATGTCATTTATCATGGTGACTTCATCGCATTTTGATGGAACCGCAGGATGACTCCTGTATCTAGCAATTACATTTGTGGCTTGATGCTGCTGCTTGACATTAATCTTGTACATCAAGCAGATACTTAGATTTGATTTATGTTCTTCCAGCGTTTGTCACAGAACATGTGTTTTAAGTGTTTTGCCACGCAAATATATTCATCATCCATTTTCTACTTTGTTTGATTGGTACAAGACAATCAATGTTTCATATGGTGCTAACAAATAATCCATAAAATTCTTCACAGATAGTCTTTAAAGAGATTATGTATTGTTTGATGAACGTAGAGCCTAAGAATTTCACAGGTGTATCTTGACAATTTCACGGTCCCCCTTTACAACCAACATAATCATTTTAGGTAACCTGAACATTTGGGGGCCTCTGTAAGGAATCTTTCCTACGTACATGATATGTTTGTGACATTGGTTCCTATCGCTCTGTAAGGAACCTTTCCTACGTACACGATATATTTGTGACATTGGTTCCTATCGCTTTGTAAGGAAGCTTTACTAAGTCTAGGATATATTTTATATTAGTCTCAATTACATATCCATATGTCCAAGGTTTTGCATCTGGTCATCTTTCTCCACAGCATGATACTTGCTTTTCGATGACCAGAGACACAAATTTGTTTTTTGTTTCATATATTCTAACGATTAAGTTATCTAGTTTCTTTCCTCTAAAATCAACATATTTCTTTCCCAAGCTTGCTTTGCTCAAAGCTTTGTTTTTATTTTGCAAATGTATGATATATGCAATCATAGCTCGAAGATGCTTTAATTAAATTGTGAACATACGTCAGTCTGTCTGTATAGAGGAGGTCTATCATAATGATTCAGTAGATAGTTGGGGACCACTAGACCTTAATATGTTTATAGAATTAACTATTATTTTAAAGTTCCCACTCAGAACAATTTAAACATGGTTTTTACAGTTATCATGTATTGCTAAACTGCACACGGTAGAAGATACAATTTGTAATGTTCATTTGGATACTTTTAGCAAGAAATATCTAAACAATATTGTTCTGCTTTCTTCTCTTTTTTCAATTTTAACAGTCGCAATATTTTAAAAGTCAAATAAACTTACACTTTCCTGTTAGTGCCCAAGTAATAAAGAAGGCTCAATAATATTTAAACAAGATGTAGTTCTTCTAAATATACGTTCAAATATAATAGGATAGCTGTACTGTGATAAGTCAGTCTTGATGCAGCAAATGCTTTTCAGTTTTATTATCATATTTAGTAAACAAATTCAATTCCACGGTAATTTTTTTAGAAAAAATTAAAAATTTCTTAAATTTCTTCTGAAATTTGTTTTTTAAAATTCCGCGGCCCATATCTTTCAAACGCTGCATTGCAGTGAGTGTTTAATACTTTTATATTATTTACATTGTGGATTGTATCTTTTCTTTGTCATCATTGCTGCAGCTGGGAACGAGACTAACGAGTGCACGGTGCAATAGCTTTTGTTCTCCGGTTTCTTTGACTATTTTGTTTAAGATCATTGTACTCAGTATTCTGCACTTTGCGTCACTTAGTGAAATTATTGAAGTCCAAATGTTGTCGCTGTAGTTACTGTTCATTAATTATGTGCCAAGAGCTGTGTTGAAGCTATTAAGTGTTCCTGGTTTGTGGTACAAACCATCCGGTTTTATTCAAGGAATGAGGTATTCATCAATTTAATTCTCTAATTAAATTGTGGCCAGTTTCCTCCGAACGTAGGATAACTTTTAAACATGTTTTAAATCTTGACATATTCCATGATTCTTCTTCCTTTGGAGTTTTAAGTCTTTAATTCAAGATTTCATCTCTCTCTCTCTCTCTCTCTCTCTCTCTCTCTCTCTCTCTCTCTCTCTCTCTCTCTCTCTCTCTCTCTCTCTCTCTCTCTCTCTCTCTCTCTCTCTGTACACCAATATTCTCTGATGACTCATTGTCAAACATTCGTTACAAAATATTACCGTCAAGCTCAACTAACACTAATATCTTGGCAGTGGATACGGTAAAATCCCTAAAACCTTCTCGTCGCTACTTCCCGCATTACTCCCAGAGGCGAGTTTCCTCCGAACGTGGGATAATTTTTAAACATGTTTTAAATCTTGACATATTCCCTGATTCTTTCTTCCTTTTGAGTTTTAAACCTTAAATTCAAGATTTCATGTGTGTGTGTGTGTGTGTGTGTGTGTGTGTGTACACTAACATTCTCTGATGACTCATTGTCAAACATTTTTTACAAAATATTGTCGTCAAGCTCAACTAACACTAATATCTTGGCAGTGGATATAGTAAAATTCCTTAAACCTTTAAACCTTATCGTCGATACTTCCTGTACTCCCGCATTACTCCCAGTGGCAAAAGCTACCGTTTTCGCCCATTACTGATCACATTTCTTAAAATTACAAATTTACGGTGACATTTTTGAATATTTTAAAATGTATAGCATTCCCTATGTTTTATAAGCTGACTACTATTGCATATTCCAAGTAATTCCAGGTTGGGTGTGCGATTCAGACATTTAGGTGTGGGATCCGGCATAACATACTTGAACATATGTATCAAACAACATCAGCCATGTAAGATTAAATGGGTATATAAGAAATCTGTATCTTTCGATATCAAATCATGTTGTAAGACCATATAATTTTATCAATATGATACAGGCGATGTCTGAGTGCACATTACTTACAAGGTACTACATTGCACAGTTGATTTGTTCAATGTAATTAGAGAATAACAAAGTCTTATCACAAATAAATCTTTTCATGGATGGTAGATCAAGTGATTTTGTTACGTTTTAATGTCGTATGTTATTTTCCTTGTTATGACGTTACGTAATTTTATATGACGTCATCGTTTAAATCTTTGGTGTTGTGGAGTTGACATAATATCATTTCCACTGTTCTACAGCATTTGACTGCGTTTAAAATATAAATCATTTAATAAAACAATATGAATATTAAGTTTAATGAAGAATTAAACTTATCGCATTGGCCTTTTGCTGTTTAGAGGTTTATACAACCTTTCATTTATACTTCATAGAAGTAACAGAGGCAATGATTTGCACTCAGAATGTAACATGTAAGGAATTAAAAAATCCTGTATTCCACGAGTGATTTTGTTTCTATTTTTTCCATCGTTGAAACTCCATGTGAATTTCCACTAGAGCCATCTCTCTGTTGAATGTGTTCAGAGTATACATTGAAGAGCAGTAGACATTGCATTCCAAATGAGGATGAAATAAATACAGTCTTGGCAAGTATAGATTAGTTAAACTAATAAATACATAAATAATGGCGGTTGCAATTAAATGATTTAGAGACTATTTAAATGGAACGCGGACTATAAAATTATTCCTTCTGGCTTGCAGCACAAAGTGTAGTTTATCCTGATGCTTTTGTGCCTGGCGAAAGACACCTCATGTGTTGCACAAACGGCCACGAGAAGACGTTTGCTGCATCAACCTTCATGAGCAGGACAAAAAGGGCAGACTATACTTCAACGAATTCAGTTGCTTAAGAGTGAAAGTATCAAATCAGTTGTAAGTTGTCAATTATTTTGAACTCAGTACATTTTCAACCTGTTTTCTCAGTGACTATGATATATAATTTCCTTCAATCCATGTGTGGCACTGATAATCTTCTTGTAACTTTTGTTAGTGTGAGCCAGAGAAAAGACTGGAACTATTGAACTTAAACGACAATGTGAAAAATAAAAGATGGCAAGAAAAGTAAACAATTTAAAAACGTATCGGAGAAAATTTCTAAAAATATTAAAAGAAAATCAAGCTAAAATCATTAGACGTCCAACATACGCGTATGATAATCTGTTCAGATCTTATACTTATGCAAATAGCTTGCCATACGAAATTGAAAAAAAAATTATATTGAATAAACCTAAAATTGGCGTATATAGAGAAGCTGTTGGACAAGAATGGACTGCACAAAAGACAAATGTAGGAAAGGGTTTTAAATACAGAAACAATTCACGCTATCAGAAACAAGGATGTAGCAAATAATCCTGGTTCTTAGAAGTCACAGAATAAATTAAACAATAAGAATACTTACTCTATTTACTGTGCAGATATTGTTATAATATATTTGCATGCAGTGTTGGGTACATAATTGGTGTATTTACTAATTTTAAAATGTTTATGCCAATGATAACACGTTTATGTACAGAGACAATATCTTCATTTCATTTTATTAAAACATGACATCAATATAAGTATTTACAAAACTAAAGGAAATATTGTTGATTCTTTATCATTCTTGGATGACTAAATTTTCAAAAATATAATGTTTTCTGACACCTTCAACTGAAAATATGTATATTCAGTACAAATTACTCATATATTAGGAATATTATAAGTTGTAACACGTATATATATATATATATATATATATATATATATATATATATATATATATATATATATATATATATATATATATATAAAACTACTACCATAACTATAACTGTAATAGAGATCGTTGAGAAATTAGAGACAAAAATATCTATTGTATTATTAGCTTGTTATACACTTTTTAATATAATGCCAAAATGGAGTCAATACGATAGTCTCTACTGTTACAACACAATAATTCAAATTTTACGCCTTCTTTACTGTTTTAAAATTCAGTTATCATCTCAATTCTCTTTTAAATCCTACAAATATATTTTTATAATTGGGTACAACTGTTTCCTCTACAAAATCAACAGATTCGAGCCCAAACCTCTTTATCTTAGGCATCCTTGTTTATTTCTTTATGTGGTGCGTGCGCAGTAGGTGCAATGTACAAACGTTTTACAGCGAAGCGTCAACAATATATGCATTCACAAACCTTAAAACAAAGTCTTTATGTGCATCACGTGCCCTTCTCACACATTGATCCACCTGATTGATCTAAGAAGTCTAACATGGTGCGTATCATTTTCCTTATCACGCTTGCACAAATAAGAAAAAAAAACTATGTTGAAATTGAGTTTAAATGTTACTGGGGACAAATTGAAAATCTATCTCCGGAATCAACGCTCCTTATGATTGCTATCGACACTTCCCTGTCTTAAACCAACACACATGGCTAACTGCATCAATTAAGGCAATTACTGTGAAGCATAATCTACTAGGTGTATCCAATAAACACCGGCAAGGTCACTATGGTTTTTCTTCATAATTGCGATATCACATGAAATGCAAAATTTTTGACTTTTTCTTCGTCATTGCCTGAACGAAGGTCTGTAAAAGATTAACGTTGATAAGATAATTGCTTTTAGATATGTCTCTTTTGACAACATTTACAACACATTATAATCACCCAACATTCCAAATGCTGACATTTGCATGTATTAAATAGTTTTAATTTAATATAAAAAATCCCATTCGGAACATATTTATTAGAATGAGTTTTAACATGTATGTGATTATGGACTACTTGGTTATTACAGTTGGTTCGTATGACTGCTCTGGGAAGTGCACTTGTTAACAGATAATGGATTCTGTGACACTATGTTAATGGGAAGAAATTCTCATTATCAGATTACATTGCTTTTAGGTCATGTTAAGGGTTCTTCTGAATGAGGAAGAAATCATTAATTCCAGATTCATTCATGACTCTTTTGAGGAGTTATCTGTAATAATGCAGATTCTCAAAACAGTTATACGTTAAATGAACGAATGATTTTGGATTTATATTACAGTTTCTTCTTCCGAACAGGAGAAAACGGCAGTGTCCTGCATAAAGTAATAGTTATAAAAACTGATTTATACTCTGAAATGGAGAAAATTTAAATATTTTCGAATTTTGAATAGCAGTCTTATGGCACATTGTAGCCAAGCAGTTAACCTTCTGTATGATACATCGATGTTTACTTTCACCATCGACATATGCTACTGTTGATATCTTTGGTACAGCCATAGTGTTTTAATTATTGTGCACGTTTCTTGACAATTGTTTTTTTAATGCAAAATATATTTCAATGGTTGGATTCCCAATACTTTTTCTTGGCTGTACGTATAAAGCAGACATTATCACTCAACTAGTCGAAGCCACTGTAAACAGTTCGTCACAGGGAAATGGAACGGCATGAAACATACGTTGTAGTAAAACAAGTGTTTTCCTTTTCTTCAGTTACTATGGAAGTCTACAGAATACATGTCTTTATTTCAACACTGCCAATGAATGATGAAGCCAACATGTGTTTATGATAGAAGGCTGTAATGACCTTGTGTAAAACCAATTTTTATACTTTTGGGGTTGACTTTTTTGAGTTGATGAAACATTTAATTCGTTTATCTAATGTATTGATCAAACGTTTGGTGGTGCGAAAGTTTCCAGACAACAAACTGCAAATCATCTATGATTATATGATAAAACATGACATGTATACCAGTAATAAACAATACAAACATGTGGTCGAGCAGCACGTACGAGTTCAATGTTTACATAACAGAATCAGACTGGATTCCGAAACACGAACATGTAAGAATAGTTCAAAAAGATGATAACAGAAATATTAAACGTCAAACTGAAAGTAAAACTAATGTTATTTGACAATATAAATAGTGAATATTGTAGCAAAAGGAAAACGAGAATATAAAGTAGCAACATATATTGCAATACCTGTATTTAATTTCTAATATTTTGACTACTCGTGTAGCAACGAGGATACATGGGAGTGGCAGCAATGTCTGTAAGAACAAATCGTTCTATTAAAATCAAGATGAAAGTTTGCAGGTAAAATGCTGTGAGAAGATCGTTTAAAGGAAGCGAAAAGTTAGTATTGCCATTGCATCAAAGACTTTGAATGACAAATCATATCAATATATAATATAAATGGATATTTGAGAATATTGGTGTAATCCGTTTCTAGACATTGACGTCTTTCGGTATCTAATCTTCATTCTTTCTGTTGTAAGCGTTGAAAAATTCTATATAATCTTCAAGTCTTTAATGCCCTTTTAAGTCCTACGAAAATTAATATGATTTTTATGACTTTGTTTGCCCTTAGACACAAGTAATGTAAAGCCAAAACTCGATACCAGCATATAAATACTGCATTACACACCAAGCTACCATAACGTATATACTTAAAAATTTTATTTAGCAATACAGTGATACATTCAATATGGCAAGATCAAGTAAATGTATGGTTAACAAAATAAATTTGGTGCTCCTTACAGGCATATAGACTCCTGCTGTGTAATGATTTAATAGAACTCTAGAGACATATAAGGAGGCCAAGTGGTCTAAAGCGCTCGCCTTTACTGATCACTGCCATCTCACACCTCTGTTCATATGGGTTCGAGTCTCCGACTCGGCCAATGTGATTATGTGAGAAAGCTTGTCAATAGCTTCCCGTGGGTAAGTGGTTTTAACCGTATTTTCAGGGTTCTTCCTCAATTAAAAATACTGGTAGCCATATAAAGCTTATCATGTGCTGAGAAACAGTGTTAAACACACAACAACAAGAAACATTTAGGAATAGAAACTTTGTTTCCATCTTTGGTTTCAAACGAGAACCTTTTCGCAAATGTGGTTAGAGTGTCCGCCTCATTTGCGGCAGGTCGCGGGTTCGAAACCCGGCCGAGTCATACCAAAGACTTTAAAGAATAGTACTAACAGCTGCCTCGCTTGGAGCTCAACATTAAGAGGTTAGTGTTAGGACTGGTTGGTCAGGTGTCAGGATAATGTGACTGGGTGGGACATCATTCCACATGTTTGCGGCATAATGTCCCAGTGATAAACATTACTATAGGTGCCCCGAGTGGCCGAGGGGTCTAAAGCGCTGACCATTACGGATCACTGCCATCTCACCTCTGTGCGTGAGTTCGAGTCCAGACTCGGCTAACGTGTGTAAGTGAGAAAGCCTGTCAGCAGATTCTCGTAAGTCGGTGGTTCTTCCTGGGGTTTTCCAGGGTTTTTCCTCCACCATTAATACTGTCTGCCATGTATAGCCTCTCTTAAGCTGAAAAATGGCGTTAAACCCTATAACAACAACAACTAGATATAACTATAAACTGTCACACTGCATACATCGTAGTGATATGACTAAAAAATTGTTAAAGCTACTTTGAAAATCCAAATCACCCCCCCCACAGAGACACACACCTTTTCGCAAGGCGACCAAACTAATTCCATAACCATATCGACAGCTCTCTTCTGAGCTAAGTACAAGTGATTGATATGCAAACCCCCACTTATGTACCACCGATTGTCAGTCATTTGTTGCTTATTCAAAACAATAAAGGGTCGCTAGCCAGTCATGTCCAGGGCGATATATGATCAATTGCTTAATGATGCTTTTTGTGTTTAGCTTGATTGACTAATGGTCGGACTCCTAGATTCCATTATATAACATATAACAACTCTATTGATTATAACTCCGTTCTTGTTCGTTTTTTTTATACAAGCATAGTGGAACTTTCACTATCGACATTGCTCCTTGTTGGTCTGACTCATGTGCAGAAAATGTTATTCCGACACCCTGAAATTGCTGTCTCGGCTCATGCAATCTGTAAATTTTGCCGAGCAAGATAAAACCGCTAGTCATTCTCTGTTACGCATATAACTGCATTTTTTTCCGCAGAAATAGTTAGCTGTTTGATCATGATTATCTCGGTTTAAAATTACATCTCGCGTTGTCATGTTATCATTTCGTAAATCATATTAATACAATGCATGTATTCTGATTACAATATGTATTTTGCCTTGCGGTGTGCTCCAGTATATATAAACTGTACAGATGATTATTTGAACACATGATCTCTCTTGCCAAGTGACTCCCTATTGTTTGGTTCTGATCAGCATGCCGTACCAGGAAGATCCTCTTACAAATGTTTACTGCTGTGGAACTTGTATCAAGGCGACGAACCCAGTCGCAAATTCCATGAATCGCTTTAATACCATATGCACGTATGTGCGACACATTTCCGCAATGGTGCTATGCCCAGACCTAGAAATTTTTATATTTCCGCTCTTGATTTTATTTTTAATGCTTTTAGAATGATTGATGTAGGAGAAAAGTTAACTTCTGTTGTTGTTACGTAGGTGCGTTACTGCTAAAATAGGCAGAATTGAAAATGAAACATGCACACCTGTGAAAGAGCTACTGTTTTATACAGAATGTGAGAAACGATGAATGTTAGAGAGCTAAAACATTTTTGGATATTCTGATCACAATTCTATACTCAAGAATATCCTTAGCAAAAAATTCCACTATTCAAGGAGAAGAAACTATATAAAGTTCAAACATATTGATTGGATGCATTCGAAAAAATATATTTCAAAAGTATTTTGGAATCTTCTTAAAGACAGAGGAAACGTTGACTAGAACAATAATAGATGAAGTTTAGTTTAGCCATTTTAATTCAATATTGAAAGCATTGTCACAATATTATGTAACTAATTAACATTTAGGAAAAGACATGCTACATTGGGAAATATACAATAATGAAGTCAACGAAACCATTATGCAAATAAAATCTAGAAAAAACAGCATATATTGATGGCATTTGTATCTGACTTCATTCCAGTTTTACACTCCATTTTTGATGCGTCTAATTAATTGCTACTATGCTTAAATCTTCTTATTTCCAAAAGATTGATACACTGCGACTATCGTTTCATTGCAAACAAAAGCTATAAAGACATTATCAATAATTCAAGAGGTATTGGTTTACTGACTGTATTAAATTTACATCCATAAATAAGATGATAATAAAATGGTTCAAAAACTTATTTTATGACAAGCAAACAGATTTTAAAACAAGGTCTGGTACAAAGTAATGATAAAAAAATTATGTATCATCTTTTGAATTTATAATATAAATTTTATTTTATTCGTTTAAGACTATGAAGTTATATTTTAAATCCACTGTTTGTTCTCCGAGTGCTTTTTGGTAATAACTCGGGAAATGGAATAGTAGATTTTACTAAGTTTATATTTGTTGAGTCAGAAAAAGTTTGGACATAGACGGTAGGGTAGCTTTGTGATGTAATGCTGAAGATTGTAAACGGAGAAGCAAAGTGTCACGTAACTTCAAAGCTGTATATAAAGATGTTAAAGCCTGATATAACACTCAAAACTTTTAAATCCTGTGACACTACTCAAAGATGTTAAAGCCAGCGATAGTCCTTAAAGACGTAAAAGCATGCGATATTACTTACATACGTTAAAGCCTGCAACAGTTCTCAAAAACCAGCGATAATACTCAGACTGGATTAAACGACATATTGTACTGTCCTTCGGCTCACGTTTATGTTCTTGCTAAAACAAATAATGATCATGGTTTAGACATATAGGGTTATGTTAAAACCTTGTGTGTTTTGTATGATAGTGATCGAGCAATTCAGTATGTCAGAAATATACAACAAAAGAGTATTCTTCCCGATAATACTTAAATTATATTATGATTAATGTGGTTTAAAAGTTTATCCAGATAAAAATGCTGTAATTTTTCGAAAAGAACAAAAAAAAAAAAAAATGCCGTAGGTTTTCGAAATGGACCAAAAGGATACAGTCGTTGTTCGAAAAGGATACAAACTGCTTTAATGTATCGAAAATGATCCAAATAATACGATGGGTTTCAGAAAAGGATGTCAACTAAGGAGGTCTGAAAATAGTTATGTATTTCTTTAGTCAACTAAATTTTTTTTCTTTTTATAATTATCTTAGTCTAGTTTATTCATCACGTGGTGTTTGGTTTATTCTCACTCAAGAACAAACTGTTTAAGCTTCTAAAACGGTCAGAAGATATACTTTCAAAAGGTCTTTGATACAACGCTACATCATGTGGAGATGAAGTTTAGGGGCTCATTGTTACAACTGACATCAAATAGGCACATTTAAATTACAGTATATACTGAAATTTATAAGATCTATCGTGGAATGCTACGTTACTGAGTTAAGTAGAAAAAGCAGTTTGAGAGCATGGTATTTTGTTAACCATTTGAAGAGTGGTTACAGTTACCGAATTATTCAAAAGTAGACCTTGTACATGTTTCTACAACTTGCAGCTAAAATGACATGATTTACAATTTGTAAATCCTTGGATCAGGAAATCAAATTAAGTCTTATCGATCTGGAGTTTAAATGCATTTCTTTAAGCAGAGATTCATTGATATTGACATGCAAACCTAGAGTAGCAAAAAATGTGAATTAGACACCATAAGAGTTTACACAATTATTTAACATGACCTTGGTGAAGAGCAATACAGAATGCTGAAAATCGATTATACATTAACTTAGCGTTTAAATGAAAATGCAGCTTTTTGGATTCTGTTCTATATGCAAGAAGGTCTGCTTATATTGTCCTGCTCCTGTTGCCTAGTGGTCAGAGCATCCGCCTCGGATGCGGGAGGTCGCGGGTTCGAAACACAAGTGAGTCCTACCAAAAACTAAAACAAGATGGTACTAACATCTGCCTCACTTGGTGCTCTGCATTAAGAGATTAGTGTCAGGACTGGTGTCAGAATAATGTGACTGGGTGGGACATGATGAGTCACGTTGCCCCAGTGATAGACATCACTATAAACTGCTATACTACAGTCATCGTAGCGATATGACTGAAACTTTTAAATCTAAGTTAAAAATCACACACACACACACACACACTGATTAATCCTGCCATGAAATAATATGTATACATTGCAACTCAGATCCTAACTGTTTTATTTGAAATTTGGTATGTTTCAGCATCAGTTATATTGTTTCAGATATATTTATAGCAAACACTATGTACGATGTGTTTTTCATCTGCATTGAGAAGTACAGAAACGTTTACGGTAAATTTACTGCTAGGTTTGTCTTGTATGCATCTAAAAAATGAAAGTAGTTTCAAAAGTCTTGCATGAATACATTTAATAGAAGTTACCACAATTTCATCTTGTTACATTTTTACGATTTTTGTCAGGGCCTACATTACTTAAATAAGATATATTCGCTTTCTGTAAAATGAAAACAAAAAATAAACCAAATATTATACGGTTTTCAGGTAAAATTTCTATACTGTATCGTGACACAAGCTTCTTTATTAATAGCTGTTTGCTGCTACTAACCAGCGCTTTTTGTTAAACTTCGATGATAAAGTCAGTATCATTCTTTATTACAGAAAGAGTTCCAGAGTTCGACAGTTTTTACAAGGCTACATCCGAAAAGGACGTAATTAATATATAGACCGTTCATGCATTCATTCTTGATGAATTGGTACAAAAAGGGGTTGATGGGTTTACACGATAGATCAGTCATTTAGTATTAGTTTCTGAAAACACTTGATGAGCTCGCGTTTATGAATTTACTTGCTCACCTGTCTGTTTTATGGGAGAATGGTTCAGATAACTGGACGATTTTGATCTTGGTTGAGAGTATATTAACAGCTCTTTTGTTGGTGGAGGTCGGAAGAAAGTATACTGACCCGCGAAACGCATGCGCTCAGTAAATTATTCTTAGCAGGGTGGTAAGTAACATGGTTGTTACGTGGTCGTCTATGGGCAACTACTTTAGACTGAATTCAAGCTTCAAACGAAAACGAGGGCCTCATGGATACAGCCATATTTGAACGTCAATCTATTACACACAGAAAAATTTTAATACTGTTATTGAACAAATGCTCAACGATATTTCGATTCTGGACTCCTACTCCATATTAACAAATAAATCACTGTGGGCAGCAGTGTATCGACCCTTCACTTATGGAATAAAGATAAAGCCCATACTGTAACGAATGTCGGGTTTAATGTAAATGCAAACATAATTTTGGCATGATTTAAGTTATAATAAGAGGAATTATCGTACATTCGCTTGTATCTCGCTGCAGATATGTGCAGACCACGTCAATAAGTGACAAATGACACGCAAAACAATACTGTCGTCAATATTCATTGACAGTATTTGTAACAAACATTAATTAAATGTAAAAGCGAGTGAAATCAAGTCTTTACGTTTAGCAAGCTATTCGGAAGAACCTCAGGTGATAAGAAATATCTAATGCTCCTAAACTTTGTTAAAGCTGAGGAAAAGGTTTGTGATGAAAACATTTATACAAGCACATGATACAGACGACAACTAATCCGTAGGTTGTGCACATAACCACTTTGCTATCGATACTCATACATAATAGCAAACCGAAAAAAATACTTATGTAAATAGTTACCACCCTCGTTGCGTGGTCTTCAATTTGTTTACAGACATCTCGCCCGGTTTACCAGTACATGTGTCGGGTTTGTAAGCATCTTGAAGCGTCGTCGTGACTCGACCGGTTATTTTAATGGAATACCGTTTATACAGTAGGAAAGGGTGCCCCGGGTGGTTGAGTGGTCCGTATGAATTAGTGCCTCAGGCTCGCCCGATGTGTGAGAAGCTTGCCAGTAGCTTCCCGTGGGTCGATGATTTTTTTTCTGGGGTTACAATGTTCTTCCTCCATCTAGCTGGTGACCGCGATGAATTAACTTTTTGAGAAATGGTGTTAAACCCAAAACAAAAATAAAATTAAATAATGTAGGTGATATGTATATTTTATTTAATTGTTTGTCTGTTAGTTTTAACTTTTTTATATTCCATTACATGTTATTGTATTTAACATTGTTTACTGGAATTGACATTGTGCTAAATTAAGTTCAGTTCTGTTTGACTTGATTGACTTTTTAATTTTTTTAAAACTTTCATTGATGTAAACAACTTGATGTAAATAGCTTCATTATCCTCTATGGGTATGTGTTCATTTACCAAATTATTATGCAGGTAAACATATTGATTTGATTCAGGGTTTTGGGGATTTCAAATTGAATTTTATAGGGTGTTTTGTTTTAAATAAACATGATATTAAATCATGATAGAAAGATTTTTTTCCATTAGGTAATGGTTGTTTTTAGAAATTTCAAAATTTGTGACCTTAGACTAAAACAGAGAACTCTGTTATCTTGTGAATGTCAGAATTTTACCAGTTGTGCTTTAATATCTGGCACCTTGAAGTGTATAATATTGTGTCCAGTTTGGGCTGAGATTTACTGTCTTCAAATTATTGATTTCATGTGATTTTTTTTCTCTTGAAATACAAAGTGCTCTGATAAACTTCCTGGATAAAATATTGATTTGAATTTATACTGAATTCAAAACTGAAATAATTTTTCGGTGATTAAATAATAGGCTGTTGACAAATAAGTACAACGCAGGCCATAACAGATACATCATCGTTTCAGTTTTAAATCTCTCCTGGACTTGAGTTAAGTTTTATTTAGGACATTTATTACTAGGACTTGTGGTCTTAATTCATTAACTATTTTGGTTTTAATTCGCAAAGGCGTACATTCTTTGTTTTCATTTTTCTCTTTATATTCTAGGAAAAATAAATTATTTATTAAATTTTACAAAGCTTGATTTCGTCACTCTTTCCTGTTACTTATTTTTAGACTCTTAACAGTAGGAAACATGTACATGGACGATGCAATAATGTATCAAAAAAGGTAAATAAGATGAGCAATGTTCATTCCATCAAACTATACACATTTTTATTTTATTACTTTACTATTTTTGAAAATACTACGATACAAGTACATATCTGCAGATTTTAATACAATGCTAAGGGATCTGTCGATTTCCAACTCGTTTATTAAGTTCAATTTGGAATCGTTCTTGTAACGGTATGTTTTCTTTAGTTTTGTTCTGATGATGATTTTCAAAATTTTAATCGGTTAAATGTCATATTTTCTTTTCGTCGCCATCAAACAAAAATAATTAAACAGTAACCACAAGAGGTACAAGAAAAAGTGGCAGAATAATGATGTTGGTGATGATGATAATCATTAGTCACGATGACGGGAAAGAAAAGAAAGAAATATAGATGAAAAAGCAAATGTTTAGAACCTTTCTTTAAATTATACCATTACGTTTCAGTTAATACCAACTCATTCGACTGTGTTATTACCGTACATGTTGTGGGCCCTCTAAATGCTGTCTTACAAATAGTCGTATGGAGTGCTATAAGTTTTTGAGTGTACGGAGTGCTATCAATTTTTTAGTTCCTTACGTCATAACTACCGGGCAAAGATTTGATTCCAAATGACACACATTAATCATATTCACGTGTCATAATATAAAAAATCCATTTCCGTAATGAGATCTCTCCCGCAGGTAACAAACAAGATGCCTCACCATACAGCACGATCAACACAAGACTTTATCGTACAAGTAGGTTATTGCCCAAATCGAAGCTTTAAGCTGAGGAATTGACCGACATTGATATCTGTCTGCAATACCTGAACCTATCATTGCTTGATGCCCTCCATCAATCATTCTTATTTAGACAATCGAATAGAAGATATTTGAGAAGCTGCTTTGTTACGATGCAGGCATGACTATACTGGCAATCCGCAGAGCAAATCACGTTCTCTTTTGTTGTAATATCATTCGAAAGAAAAACCAAAATGCTACTTTCTGATTTGCCATTATGCATATATTTACTCAGGTTCTTTCAAGTTAGCTTTATTAAGATTATATTATCAAAGCGTTGAGAGAGTGTTGTGTCTGTATTAGCGGTACAGGTCGATAATGGTCGCTTGAATGAAATATCAAAGCTTTTGAAAAATCTCAAAACCTCGTGGCAGAAACACACATAAACTGAACAATGTTAACCTCAGTGCTCTCACAGTGAACGATCCCGTTTAATTCAAAATTAAAACTCAGTATGGCCTATCCATTAAACCAAGTCTATCATATCATTTTACATTCTCTGCAACTACTCCATTTTATGAACGTAAATACGCTAAAAGTCAACGAACCGGTTTAAATCTATTGAAATTAAATCGGGTCTAGCCAGAAACTTAGCCTCTTACATAATTTACATTATCAAGAATTGGTATTTCATTTTCGTAAAGTCTTTATTGTACCGGCGGCTGTAAATACCAGACACCCTTTTAATCAAAGGAGACATTATCTTTCAGGTATAGTTTATCCGAACATGGGTTGTGCAATAATTACGTAAGATGCAACCTGAATGCTAATGATAGATATCTCCAGGGGACTGCAATACATCCGTAGGAAGCTTCTGTGTAAATTTGCTTGTTTGTTCTTCAATTTCCTCGACCATTTTGACCATTGCAACGACGGAAATCAATGATAAATATGCTTGTTGGGAAGGAGTGCCGGAATGCAATAAGGCCGAACCCATGTTGCTTTCGTTTTAATATCAAAACATATTTGAGAATGTTAAAATGTAAATAATTGCGATGACGGTAATTACTATTGTCACGACGTTAGGAACTGTAATGCTACTGTTGGACTGAAAATTCTGCTTTTTACATCTTTTAGAATGTCCTAATTGATACGTTTGAAAATCTTTCGGAAATGTATTTTTATGTATAATCAACGATAAAAGCATCAAAATGAAGCATGTGTCGGGTTCTTTACATCATTATTGATGAATATCGAGTTATTGAGCTTCTGCAGCTTTATATTTCGATTTATTGTTCATGAGGTGGACGTACATTCATATAAAAAGGTAGGCACTTAACAATATTGTTCGTTTTACATAAGTGGTACCTGAGGGAAAAGCCAACACAAGTTCTCCGGATGTAGATAAACTCGCACCATCTACATTTATAATTTTATTAAAATAAATGCTTACAACACCAGTTTTAAAATACAGAAAGTTTGAGTTATGAAGCCTTATGTTTAGAACTTGATTCCCACATCATCCGTTATATTCTAACTATGGTTCACACTTTTGATTTGATAATAGCAATGACAACATTCATTGATATGCTAGAGAATAGAATTTGACTAATATGAAGTGAATATGGTCACATATAGAGTCAGGTTATTCAAATAATCTGGGCAAAAGCACGATTGAAATTGCATTTGGTAACACAGTCCACTCACAGATTGATAAAAATGGTAACTTTCTTGAAAGAGCGTCGTTGACAGTGGAGTGTTACTTAACTTTTTTCTTTTGATAAATCTAATTTCGTCTAATTAATCATCCATTTACAAAACTGCAACATATATCTTCAGGATCTGAATTTGCTTTGGAAGATATTATCTCACAAATTAACAATTATTATAGCATTTGATATTTTAATTCACTAACCAAAAGTGTTCAAAATGGCTACATAAAAAATACAATTTTTTCCCCAAATCGGTACACTGAAACTGAATTATTCTTATTATATTTCATATACTATATTAACAAAGCAAATGTCAGGCCACATAGTTAATCTAACAAGAAGGTCTTGAGCACAAGATTAGCTAGAATCACCGCTAGACACTCTTCATCAATTATTCTTACCCAGACAAAAACAACCAGAAGATATTTGGAGAAGCGACTTGTCAACTACGGAAGTATGAGCATTTTAACCCATATCAGTGCAATCATTTTCTTTGTTGGCAATCTAAAAATGCTGCTAATATTCTTAAGATATTTTCATTCCATGAAACGCTCTCACAGCTATTAATGGTGATGTATGATGAGTTTTACACTGTTGGCATTGCTGTGTCGAAATCTTCTGAAAATAATGAAAGATCTTAAAAGCAACCGAATCTCTCTTGTATACGCAACGCATGTGTAATCTTGAAATTGGATGAGAGCGAATAATTTCGTGACCTTCCTCGTTAACATGTTGGTTGGTCATGTCAATAAACATACATTTTTACATTTTTTAACCAAAATATGCACTGGTATTTATTTACATTATCTATAATTACACATAGTTTTATTAAAGTTCAAATGGATAAACTGTCATTAATTTGATAGTTTTGTGAACTTGATCTATGAGGAGAGTTTGATAAGAGAAGCGTCACCAACTAGACAAAGCTAAAAGTGTTCAGCTACAGGCAACATTTTACTTCCTCTGAAATATTCATTGGAGAAATCAGAAGAAACTAGGTGAGGGGAGAGAGCTAAATTTTCTCAGGAAATAAATCGTCAGTGTGCACAATTAGCAAGCGTCATGACCGGGCGCTGAGAGGCCATCCACTCCATCAATCATCCCTACATAGACAGTCTAGAAGAAGACGTTAAGAGATGTTCTTTTTGCCAAGATGTTGCTATGAATATATCAATAAGTGTCTGTGCCAATTACTGGGTTCTTTGTTAATGATCCGATAATGTCAGGTGCTGAAAATCTATTGGCCAAAATACGCAATTTTGATTTGCCCTCATGAGTATTGTTGCCATATAATTGTTTCAAGTTGAGATTTTCAAGGGCTTCGTGGAGTATTTTGCATAATATATTTCAATTACACACGGTTTCAGTCGAGTCTTCAAAGGACTGGCTTGCAAAAACACCAGACAGTCTTCCAAGGCCAACTGGCAGACCAGCAATTATAGCTTTCCAGACAATGGATGTTTAACCATTACGAGACAAATGTATACAATCTGAAAGTCAACTATTGCTATATTTCATTTAGCTTCTGTAAATTTGCCGACAAATTTGATGCGGTTTCTATATGACCTTTCTGCTCGGAACGTCGGCAATTAGTAACGAAAATAACTAATTAGGATGAAAGCCACTAGACCAAATCAGTGGTGTTTAGGGCCTTAGAGAGCGATTGCAGACCCTGGGGAAAGAAACAAACAAAACTTTTCTTGTATAAAATAAAACGTGTTGTTCGGCCAGTGCCCCTTTACGGATAAAACCCCGGTTTCCCCTCCTCCTTTGCAGTCCCGATGGTGTTTGCCTTTGTTCAGCAAAATTACTTGCATAAGTCTGTTACCCAGCACCAATTAAACAATATTTTCTGAAGCGAACTCAACAAAGGCGGACGCTGTGTCCATTTTACAAAAAGTTAATCGAGTGTGATGGGACTATTTTGTTCTAATTTTACTTGTCGGAAACATTTACTTCTGCTGTGATCAATCATAACCGTGAATAAACGGACTTCTTGTGTCACTTATAGTCTCGATTTTGTACCCAACAAAAACAAACCAAACGGACTGAATTAAATTTAGTCGAATTCTGAGCCGAAAAGTTCTAACAATTAAAAAATTTATTAACAAACGGAAGCACGAAAGCACGAGATAAATTTACATTGATTTGATTTGTTTGGCAAACAACAGATAAAATGAAACGATTTAATGGTCAATTAAAATATTGGTTTAACGTATGACTTAAATATTACTTAAATATGCGTACGAATGACATACCCTTCGAGATACGCATGACACTAATAGAAATACTATACTGCTCGAGTAAAGCACACAACCGAAACTTCTTCAACTACGGGATTTTCAGAGATGTGATGTTTGCCTTTCCTATAATGGTCTACTGAAATACCATTTTACTAAAGTGATATTAACATATTTTTATATATAATTACATTGAGTTAATAAATACGACAAAAATAAATACTATCAAAACACAGATCTAGAAGAAACGGAAGAATACCTGATAGCAATGATACAGAGATTGCTCATTGAATAAATATATGGACTGTGGGAGATTAAATGGGTGCTTTTATATTCTTGCACAGTTTGATGATTACACAGGACCATAAAACAATATATTTCTACCAGCAGACTAAATCAAACTACACACAAAACTTAAACAGGCAAGTCAAATACCAAACAGGTCTGAAAGAATGATTGCCAAACATTGAGAGAAATACAATACTATTATCAACCAACAAAATGATACATGCCAACTTTACAGTGATTGCAAACGTACCATGCATTCTAGTCTATAAACGATCTGCTTAAGAAAATGAGATATCACGTAATTCAAATGTCTACACCTATGTACAGTTTTGCAAAATTCAGCAAATAATTTATTTCCATAGCATACAATTCAAAAATGTTAAACTAAGGAACTTACTATATTGCGAATTAAATCATAAATAACACTAGAATTACAGACACAAATTCTAATGATTATAATTCTGAGTAAACGTTTATGGAAATCCAAATTATATATATATATATATATATATATATATATATATATATATATATATATATATATATATATATATATATATATATATATATATATATATATATATATTCATGCAAAAAGGACCAAAACATTATTGCTAACACAAAAGTACATTGGTGAATCTTATTTAAACAGAAAATGTACATTACCTTGAAATTAAGTTTGTATCTAGACTCCGTGTGTCTTAAGATTGCTTAGTCTTTAATTCCAGATAGGTTTCTTTACTATTAGGCTTCAAGACAGAGAAAGTTAGAAACATTGACAGTACGGTAGAGGTCAAAGAATTGAAGGATTGTATGTAGAGAAAAAATATATAAAACAAATTGATAAGGAAAAATCCTAATTCCAGGTAGTAGGTACTATGAGATTTTTTAGACAAGACCAACTCCGCAAAGTTGGGCTGTTCTGTGTAGTGGCCATCTCTCTAAAACATTCATTGCTAGACTTTGTGGTTAAGGCAAAATTGAACTTGCTAAAATTGCAATCGAACACAAATAACGCTTGTTCGACCGACGATGGGGTAAATCAAAGTAACGTTTGTTTGTGAAAAAACTGATTTTATATTAAATACTGATTTTAAATTCCCATACATTACCGATTGCCTGACATTAGGATGGTAGACATGTGGTTAGTGGATGGTAGATTACTTGGTGTTGGTACTACTTAAATTGGTGATGCATAGTAATTATATAGTATAGTATAGTGAATAATGAGGATGGTAGTGTTGTTTGAAAAAAGAAAGGTAGGATAGGACGGGAATATTATAAAATAGAGTAACGATTGTAACATTATAAGAAGAATCGAAGGGTGGTCAGAGGGGATAGAAAGACATTTTTGTTATCAAGCAAAACAAAGTACGTAATTTCCATGTCAACCCCCTTTTTCCAAGATACACTGTAACCCTTTATATTTCCGACCATAGAAGAACAAACATATTTCAAAAACATTCCGACTTCCCATATGAAATATACGTCGTAATGACTTCATTCCAGTTATGCTGCAGACTATCGACAATGCAAAATGAATTGCTCATGCTAATTTCCAATTTATTGCCACGAGATTTCGAGGCTTAGTTTTTATAAATATTCAACAATCAATTTTTCCAAATGTCCCTTAAACATTCTACCCTGTTTGACATAAGACTCATATACGAATTTCATTTAGACGGCTGTACCTTGACAGACCAGTTGCTAATATTGCAACATATACGACACTATACGGTATTTACATTCGAGTGCAGATTGTCATCTCATGCAACACAGTTACAAAATATATCTATTACGATGGCGGAAATGTCGAATATTTTCGTCTCTCCCCATAATCTTTTGACCCAATTAAACATGGTCTCTCCCGATTGGATCTAATCTTCTACCACTTGACGATGGAGGTGTTGATGATAATAACGGCCAAAAAAGATGAATGTGATTGTTGCTTTCTTACTTTTTACTTTATATCATTGCTTCTTCTTCTACTCTTATTATTACTAATACTACTACTAATAAATAAAAGTGGTGGTGGTAGTAGTAGTAGTAGTAGTAGTAGTAGTAGTAGCAGTAGTATATAGCAGAAGGGGGAATGGAAGAAGTGGTATGATTGTTTCGTTGCACGAATTCCTTCCATGATTTAAAGAAGACGAAATCGGTTTAAAAAATCTCAAACGCCGATAGCACAGATTTCCAGTTCTGTTCATTTTTAATGTCAATCATTAACGCATCTCAAGGTTTAAATCCTGTATTTTCAAGGAAGTGAAGACATTTCCAACGATCTGTAATTCTGACTGATGACCAGCGGCAAGCATTAATCGTTAAAGTAACGGCTTATGGGAACAAAGGCCTAATTGTATGGCATCTGAAAAGATATCAAGGGTATGATGGCCATTAAACAGACATTAGAAACGTAGCGTCAAGAAGAAACCTGTTGGGAAATATGTAGTAGGCAAAAGGCAGTAATGTTGCCCTAATTTAAAGAAATCTGAGAAACGGAATCAGTAGGCATATAAGGTGAAATATATGATAATCATGGAAGAATTGGAGTAAAAATGCTGATGTATTTCTTAGCTTTAAAGCAATGTTCAGATTGGACAGAAATGTATTTTCCTCTTAATTGTCACATTTTGTTTTGTGGTACAGAATACCAGTTCATATAGTAATCTAAAAGTGAAGGTTTGAGATTTCAGTCACCATTCTGTCTTAACGATTTTCAATATTGAGTGAAAACATTCTTGGACTGCTCCGCAATCGTTTACCGCGTGCAAATCATTTGCCTTTCTTTCAGTCTACCAGACGGTTCTAATTTACTCGAGGAGTTGTCGGACGTTCCATATTAGGTCAACATCGTCTCATATTATGCTAGCTGCAGTGGTCTTATCTTAAATAACCATCGGAGAAAGGTTTCAGGCTTTATTTTGACTGCTTTATCCTGCCCAAAGAATGTACGGATAAACAAATACTTGCTGATTTAGTTATAACGACATTATTTTGCTAGCGCCACCGGTGACCCCAGTTAATGTCGATAAGCTTCCACGACAGCTCCGACTGGTCTACATAAAATTGTCACGGTGGTCGCAATCCAGCAACATCAATCATATCAACGGTTGTTGCTGTGGCGAGTACACAAATAACATCCATGACAACACGCGCATAATTACATTTCACAATTACAACCATTTACTTGTGATTTCAACTCTCAGTTGTTGTTCTTCTTTGATTTTTTGTGTGCATCGATATCCTTATGGATAAAATCTGCATTTCTTCTAATAATAACGTCACCGCTATATCCAAAAATCTCTGTAGAAATTTGGTGACGGCGCCTCAAGGCTTGAAAATATCTTTGTTGATGTTAATGCTGGTTATTTGTAGTTTTCTATTTTGATTTTGAAAACTCACAAGCTCGCCCATGTGGATGCCAAGAGAAATCCTGTTGCTTACCTTAACTAGATTAGTTATGGTGGCAAACCTGATCAGAGCTACATGTGCTTCGTCATGACATTGCGCTCGTTCGTCTGTAAAAGTAAATAAGACATTGTATATTATCAAAAAAAGTTTCTAACTGACACCACAAAAGTTGATAAGACGTTTGTGGTGTCGGAGAACGCTAGAGTACAAACAATACTTCAGTTATGAGATGTTTACATATTGGGAGTTTGCAACGGCAGCGCTAAATGAATCTGCTTCAAGAAACTTAGTCTTACGATGTTTTATGTCTGTGTAGATGCATCGCATTCACGAGTCAAAGTACAAAAGATATTGATGTGTCACCTCGTATGCGACTGAATCAGCTCCAGGTTGACGATGCCGGTTTTCAGCGAGCTGGGAATCATTAACACAAGTTAATCTTGGATGAAGACGCCAAATAAGTGCTTGATTAATTTTGTCATTGCGCACGAGAAGCTTTGCTTTTATGTCCGTTAATGAAGATCCTGACCTGATAATACTTTTAAAAGTTGCCTTGAGTAGTCGAAAACCTTTCTTTTTATCAAGAAATGTCCGCCCTAGCACCTTTTCCGTAGTGGATGTGGTTCAGATGGCTTTTAATGTAGCCACTTTTGCAATCGCGGAATCCACAGCGTTATGAGTGCTGTAATCTCCACAAGAAATGGAAAATATTCGACATTGTTAATTTTAATTTGTTCTTTTGTTCGGTCCTCTTGAGCTATTGCAATTACCCTTGGGTTAGTCACTCGAAGATATTTTCAATTAACTTTGTCGGCGAAATTTGCAATCTGACCCTAAACTAATATTTTATTGTGCTCTGTATTTTCGCAAGGACATTTTTTAAATTAAGCTTATGAATTACGACTTTTTGAGAATACAACTATAAGTTTCCCAGATGTGTGACAATAATCTTCATCTAGCTAGCTGAGACCAACAACAACAGGGTCTTGTCGGGGATTATGAACCAACCTGTAAGTCGAGAGGGGGTTTCTTGGTTACACGTGTGTTAATTAGAACAATGTGTTCCAACAAAAAGTAATAAACCTGGTACAACAGTGAAAGTTTTGGGGGAAATGTGCTTGATACCGGCCCATGTACGAGCACATTTTGTGGTATGTACTTAATTATCTTCACGGTCGGGGATAATTTCTTCGGAGTGTTTCTGGTCACCTGTAAATTTTTTTTCGCAGTTATTTGCTATGAATGCTGCTAGACACTTAGTATGTTTCATCAATCCGCTATAAACGACAACAAACGCATTTCGTCAGTCATCGAAACGGTTATTATAGATATCTTCATTATGGATTTCGACAACACAACTTTGTCATCATCGATGCCAGGGCCATGTCAAATTGCATCATTGGCATTACCCTTTCGGAATATCACTACTGTGTTTTTGACTTCGACAAATCCTTGCCCTTGCAAACATATCTGTGAAATCCGGATATATGCATGAGAGGAATCGCTCACGTATAAACAACAATAAGGGTTCATGGCGTTGCCCATGACGCGTCGCAAATCCAAAGTTGAAGCTGGGTTTAAAATTTGTAAGGAGGCGCCGCCACACAAGTTATATAAAGCATACCAGCAGGTTGTGGGTCCACAAAAGCGGCTTGTGAAAGTTAATGATGGATATAAGTGATATGATCTGCATATTCGCTTATGTCTTCGTGAAGTAGCATATACGGTCCAGCTGACCTTGCGTAATCATCTCTTGTGAGTCCAATAATCAAAGTCGAAGTTTTTCCAAACACTCCTAGATTTCTTTTGCGTCGACTAGACACTAAATAAAGCCATGACACCATTTTCAACTCATGTAACTTTGACATCAGCGTTGTTAGTTTTAGTGATTGTCGTTATGTACAATTTGGCATTACACGAGTGAATGTATCTTTACGTGCACTTGGAATTCAGAATCCGAATGTTGTCACCTTATCGCAGTTTGATCTTGTTATAATAGAACTCGTGCACGAGCAGTTTTGATATATTTTTCAGGGACGCGCAAATGGATATGTTTTTATTCAGCTTTAGACGGGATTTATTGCTATGCAAGGCAACGAGTAACTTACGTGACTCAAATGAGAGGTTCACAATAAGTCTGCGAAGTTTGTCTTGTTTACTCTCCCAGTTGATGCCTATTCGGTTTTGAAAATTTTTGGTTTGTACAGAGAGATAAGTTGGCATAAACCTTTCGGAATATGATAACTGTGTTTTTGACTTCGACAAACCCTTGCAAACATATCTGCGAAATCCGGATATATGCATGAGAGGAATCGCTCACGTAAAAACAACAATAAGGGTTCATGGCGTTGCCCATGACGCGTCGCAAATCCAGAGTTGAAGCTGGGTTTAAAATTTGTAAGGAGTTGCCGCCACACAAGTTATATAAAGCATACCAGCAGGTTGATGTAACTGTTCGGAAAACATTGTCTTATCCATTGACGCACAGGATGCTGGCAACAATGGAAAGGTAACTAACCATGGAAGTTTCGCCACGGTATCGACAAATAAATTTGATCGATGTCTAGTAGCAGTTCCAACCTAACACGAGTTTTCGACAGCAACATATCCCATGCCATTCCCGTCGATGAGAAGTTATGCGCTGGGTTGAGTTAGTACACACGTATGGTGGAATCGCACCAAAGTATCGAATACAACCGTGAACAGCAACATACCAGTGCCCAGTGGAAAAGTGTATTTATTCATTATTGATAGAAAGATACTTATTGTTATATTCAATATCTTTGCAGCTCCATGCATGATCAAGTGACTATTGTACACGCTTTGGTTAAAAAGCACAACCGGAAATTTTCATTTGGTAGGGGATAGAAGCAGCTGTAGATTGCATGCATTGTGTGCATCTCTGTACAAACCAGAATGTGACAGTGATTACGAACTTTATCATCAATCAAGTTGAAAGCACCATCACATATACCATAAATCGGTCATAATTTGTGTCTGAAGACGAGAAAGAATTGTTATACGATCCAATTTCTGTCTGTGACCTCAAAATCCATCAGAACGTGTCTACCATCCTGCTTCTATTTAATTGAACCGTGTGGTTTTCTTGATTGATGGAACTCACTTTTTTCTTTATTCTCATGCACTACAATGAATTTCAAAATATTCTTGCTAAATTCTGGCTGAGACCTGTAGCTTACTGTAGTAAATATCACGGTTGTCAAGGAATTGCTGCGTGGTAGTTACATACGTGCATCGTCAACATGGAGACTTAATCCGTTTATCTTTGATATGTCGTATTCATTAACGGCGATATAAGTGTTTAATTCCTCAAACTTTTAATTATAATCTCAGAAACCTTTACCAAACGTACTCATCCAGATACAGTCTGTATTTTAGAGGATGGACTATATTGTCAAGCGCGGGATGCAACGTTTACTAAAAATCCTGTTGCTATCGTTTTTCATGTTCACCGCTGGCCACCGTGAAATACATGCTAGTAATTAAATCGACTGGAAAAGTTGTTGATAGAGAAACTCTAACTTTGAACTTTCATTCATACATCGAGAATAAGTCCATCATGAATCTGCTAGGGTATGTAAGTCAAATTTCCCTACTATTGATGCAAACCATTATCAATGTATCAAAAACCGCGTTCATAAGATTGTTGACTATACAAACATCCTTTAGTGCATGCTATAATGTCAATGTTCACTCGCACGAGTGACTTAGTGAAGATCGGTGATGTGAAGTTTTTTGAGTAGCACATCATGCAATGACTTTTCTGACGTTTTGTTATATTTTTTCCGAGTTTCCGCCGTACTAGATATAACGCGATCCCTAATCCTTTTCATATTTCAATCGTTTTAAATCATATCAAAAGCATTATAGGGGCCTCTTTGAAGAAGTGATACGTTGTATTAAAGCTCAACGGCGACTTTGTGTTTTCTGTGAAAGCACAAATGCACCACAGCGTTTGTAATTTAAATTTCGTATCAGTCACTGACACAAATTATTTCTCGATACTGCGTGTGCCTAAATAGGGTAGGTTCGATGTCCTGATATCTTTTTTGCTGTGTTATATATTATAATAATATCGCACAAAAGAAAACTCTCGCCACTGCTGCTGGTCTTGTTGATATTATTTCTTTGAAATTTACCATCTTAAGCTATTGCACACTATTTTCTTACAGTCAAAAGCCTCGTTCAGTATAGATTAAGTTGGTGGGAATTTAAAAGCCCAGATGAACCATTAATATTCCAAAAGACATGCTAGAAAGTTCAAAAGTTATTTCATACAGAGTGCCTCTCAAAGAATTATGCATGCCGATTGGTTAGCTATTCGACTCTGAGCGTGCAGCGGTGATTTAAATGTAATTTCCAGGGAAAATTCAATATGTGTTCAATGTGACTTCAATTAATAATGAAAAATGTAACATTCTGCGAGCATGATTATACTCTGGAATGGCTTGATCAATAGTGGTACAGAGCACCTTATTAATCCATTTAGGTACTTAGCAAACAGGTTAATGAACTCATACATACTTATAATGCATATATATATATATATATATATATATATATATATATATATATATATATATATATATATATATATATATTTATTTATATATATATATATATATATATATATATATATATATATATATAATTACAACAATTTTTCTTATTCAGTGATTCTTTGTAAGCAACGACTCTCTCCAAATAAATAATGAAAATCACATACGTGCGCATATGTACCTTCAAAGTTACGACTGGTATGACAGAGTTACGAAACCCGTACTTTCCTGGACGATAATTTGAGCAGATTTTACATCAGTGGTTGATAGGTTAAGTTCCTACTATTCCAAAGGGAAACATCTTCCTTGAGAATTACAGGCACACAGGTTTTAAGATTTCTCAGATTACTATGTTCTGTATAACAGTCCATAACCTATGACAGCTGCATGCGGAACATTGATTGAAATGAAATCAGCATCATGGAGGTTTCTCGAACTGAGTTTTTTGAGAAACCAGTTTTCAAGGACGCGTACGAAATGCACTCGCTCAAGTGGAAGCGGTGAAAGTCATAGGGTATAGATTGCATTAACCTAGATACGTAACGGTAATTATTTCAAACATTTACTTCACAGTACTCATACAAATAAGTACAGTGGGATTAAAACTTTCATCTTATACACCTAGAACTGAAAGACACTTGATGTGTTACTGGACTTAAAGATATACGCGTACATATGGACAACCAGAATAAAATAACTCCAGCTTTTCCTTAGTGGTGTGTTTGTGTGTGTGTGTGTGTGTGTGTGTGTGTGTGTGTGATTTTTAATATTTTTTTTGAGTTATTGCAAACAACACCAACAAGTATGGTACACTATAAGTATCCTTCCATAGGGTTTTAAATATGCATCTTAAAAAAATAAAGTGGTTTTTTCCGTCTCCATTTGATTTAATCCAAATGTACACAGATGAAATCTGTGAATATTATATAAGCATTTAAGCTTTTTCTATTCTATCTGTCACCCATGGGCGCCCTCGCAGAGATGTTTCCTTGGTGGTAGGGAACATGTGATGGTCAGCTATCAAGTTTTACAGATGTTGACCTAAACATATTTAGAGGTGAAATCCGGGATTCCCCCTCCCACCCGCCCTTAAGTGCAGTCGCCAATGCTGTCAACGTTTATTAGTGTTTCCAACATTCCATAAAACATGCACTTGATACTTTATCATTGGATATCATACCAATATGGGAATAATACCGATCAAACTTCTCATCGCCTCTTTCCATTGACATATACTTCATTGGAATGATTGATGGAGAATTTCCACAATTGATCGGTCTGCATATTACAATCGGATCCAACCGTCGGTTCATTTCGCATTCGATAAAGTATTTGGCTTTCTAGATTACTTATCGGGTAATATTCGTTTTAATTCTGCAAGTCGACATGATTTGCTATTTGTACCATTCCGCCTTTCGAATAGCTCTGTCGATCAAGCGTTTGCCAATGACTACAATATTAACTGAGTATTATCAGAAATAAAGAGAACTGACGAGAGCCGAACTTTTATTAAATTTGAATACTATCAGCGTTCGTGCGGACTAAGCATAATATTAAGATATATGCTTATTGGTATTGATTTGAGTGGTTATGAAGTATACACATGGTGAAGTTATATCGTTATATATATATATATATATATATATATATATATATATATATATATATATATATATATATATATATATATATATATATATATATATATAATTTTGTTGGTTGTCTTCTGGCCATGCTGGATGGTGTACTGTTTGGAGGGATACAAAGTCACACAAATGCTGTAATTCTGTTGGTTGTCTTCTGGCCATGCCTGATGGTGTACAGTTTGAAGTGATACAAGGTTACATAAATGCGTTTTTTCTGTTGGTTTCTTGTGGCCATGCTGGGTGATGTACAGTTTGGAGGGCATAATGTTACACAAATAGTATAATTCTGTTGGTTGCATAGATGGGTGTAGTAACAGAAAGGAACTGAATTTTGATTGAAAATAAATTCTAAGCACAGAAATCAGTTAGAATCCGTGGAAGTACTCAGTATATAGTTCTTTGTATTTGTAGCGTGCAAAAGCAAACATTTGGCTGATGCCTTTTGCTTTTTGCTATCTGATCTGCAGAAATGTCTGTATTCGTAAAATATATTTATCAAGTAGGCATTAATTAACTCGGTTTTCTTTGTGTTTATGTCGTGTATTTGATATTTGACTTGTTTTAATAATTTAAAACTAAGTTGTCGCAGTCAGATATGTTTATGCCTGGTTTGCCCTTTAGTTGGAGGAAGTATGATATAATTTTTGTTACAAAACACATAACCCATATCACTGAAAGACATTCATTTGCTAAAATTATTGCGAGAAAATTGAATACTATAAATGTGTGTGATTACATGAGAATCGCTATTATTGTTAATACCATATCTGTTGCTTTTGAATTTTGTGTTCTGACTTCGATGTAGTGGCCTATTGTCGTTACAATTGAAACGTGTTAGGTGAGTAAGCACTAAATACCCTATTATTGATGCTGCCTTGTTTTCAAATTCAAATGACATAGTTAGATAATAAAAAAACTCATTAATATTGTAACAGAATCTGATTAAAATAATGAAAACAATACAATAAGGATCATCGAAAGTTTTTAATTTTTTAAATTCATGATCAACATATTTTCAAAGCATCAGCACATGCAATTGCCGCATAAGTCTCGTGTGTGGAGGATAGTTTGACAATTGAAATGCTTATCTTTAGCAAAGCGTTCGATATTGGGCGAGGAATAACATGCACTGTTCATTGATTAATTTGACGGGTTTGTTGGGGTTAGCCATAAATCGCTGCCTTTTTAAGTACATCATTATGAATCTGAAAACCTGCCTTACCCAACGGATCAATGCAAGAGACGTCAATGATATAATGTTTACTATCAATGGTTTCGACTTGCTTCCTGAGAAAACGTTTCGAGAATCCAGTCTAGTAAGGGAAACATGCACTTACACCCATCATAAGAAGATTTTTTGACGACATTTCATTTCTTAGACATAATCCATTACGACCCTATAATGAAATGATTACGCAAGTCGATAAAGTTACTATTCATAACATCAATCAATTCATTTATTAATGTATCATAAATTTATCACACACACACGCACACACGCACACACACACACACATATATATATATATATATATATATATATATATATATATATATATATATATATATATATATACACACACCCCCACACACACACGTACACACAACGGGAGGGGGAGTAGTCAGTCACGGCCGTGAGTTAGTATAAAATAAGTCTGAAACTAAAGCTAATATTTATTAAGCGTTTTGAACAGAATCTTGTGACATGTTCTGCTTCATTTGCATGATTAAACTTGTTGGAATATATATATATATATATATATATATATATATATATATATATATATATATATATATATATATATATATATATATATATATATATATATATATATATATATATATATATATATATATATATATATATATATATATATATATATATATATATATATATTCCCAGAGATAGTATTTACTAGCATGAATTTTGATCTTAAATTGAAAAGTAATGTTCTTGTGATTTTTAATTGCCCGTGGAAGTCAATGGCTTTATTATAAAGGCAAATATACTTCTGGGTCAATAGCTAGGCAATAAACCGTCAGAGATGTTTAATTTTGTATGATAGTAAGGGGAGACAATACTGAGTGTGCAATAAAGGCTGACGGAAACCTTATACTAGCGCTCATATCAATATAATTATCTCTTGCTGCAGTTAATTAATGATTTTAAAATTTAAATATAATCATTTGAAGTGTTAACACTAAATATTATAAATATGTTGTGACACTATATTCAATAATAACGACGATTATCTCTATTATTCAAAGTCTCACAAAATTTTGAAAATTCTGGAAATATGCAGTGGCTACGCAACATATATTGAGATTTCACATTTTACAAAAAAGTTAATGAATGTACATAAAGGTATCTATATGTGTGGTACATTAGCAATAAATCTCTGGAAAAGTGTGGTGCCTGTTTAAAAAGGGGCAAATTGAGAACTAAGCGGAGCATATCCAATTTTGCTGCGGATGCCCATAATTTAATTTCTGCTTTTTGAGTCTCTGAGCTCCAATCCCAGCATTTAGTTTTTTTTTATAATGCCGAAGTTTTCAAATTAATAAATAATTAACTTTTTAATAAAATTAATGTTGTTAATTTAGGGTTTATTCATGCGTTTTTTGACAGACATTTTGTCATTTTTAACTGAAACAAACTGCAGTCCACGGATAACACGAATTTTTTTTATTGATAACTAACACATTTACAAGTTCTTGTCTGGCCTTATGAAATTTTCTCATTTGATAAGAACACAGGTAAGACGAAATTCCACCTAACACAAAAATACGACTGATCCTCGTGAACCCGTATATCATAATATAGTATACCTTTGATGAACTACAGAGAACGTGTTTCCAAATCCTTTAGTCTGTTTATGCCCGATATGATCTTTGTAATGTTTATAGAAGTATTGTTTACAGTTTGCATGAAATTTTCACTGAATACAGGTAGTTTAGTATTAGCAATTCAGTTTCACGTCTTGCTTTAAGAACACGGCGATATCATCAATAGCGTCTCCTTGACATACTGTTACGACTCTATGAACTTAGACTAAGTAACATAGGTGAAAACTAATAAGGTTTGTAAAATTCAACAGTATTTTTATTTTCATAGAATTTAAAGTAAAAGTTTAAAAAAATTATGATTAAGTCCCAAAGAATCCTCAAAGTTATATCACAGGTCCAAAAATGGTGGGATTACAAATGAATTGGAGTGATGTTACGAATGAATTTCAATCTTCAAAGTGCTGATTTACCAATAGCCTGGAACAGTGTTTACAGGTTAGCAGTTTTAATGTGTCACAATGATATAATTTAAAATGTCATTGAATTAATTCAAAATAATCACCACATAAGCAATTTAGTCAGAAATGTATTAATAAGTACTTTGCAATTCAAGTGAATAATTAAAATAAATACATTCTAATAAATATTAACTGAAACACAATATTAATCGATTTCATTAAGGTTGAAGTTACGTTATGGAATTATTAATTTTGTTTACTTGAACTAATATACATACTGTCACCAGACCTTTAACACAATAAATTGCTCCGGACCTTGGTAATTTTCATCAAAATGTAACGAAAATTCGTTTGTAGAATTTTTTAATGTCGCAATTAAGGCTGTATTAACAACAAAGTTAGTAAACATGTTTATCCTACATGACATATTATATATAATTATATATACATATATATATATATATATATATATATATATATATATATATATATATATATATATATATATATATATATATATATATATACGTCACTTAACTATGGATAAAGGTCAATTACACAATACAAACTAAATATGTATAGCAATACTATTATGATCAGTATAACGCCACATAAAATAACTTATAGAATCCAACCTGTTAATCGGAGTCGACTATAAATGTATATGTTATAGTTAGACATGTTTTCTTTAAGAAACAGTTTTTCTCTTGAATTTTTAACCGCGACCTATGAGAGTGGTGGAATCACATATAATGCTCTCGGTGAGTCCAAGGCATGGCAAAAATTGTGACCCACCAGCCATTTTAAAAAAAAAATAAATAATAACTGTCGAGATTAATACTGACTTTTGTCTCTTTGACCTTTTGATTTCATACGCTCAGATTATCAAGGTAAATTTTATATTAACAACATGAAGTCAAACAGGTGCTTTTGTCTTCATGCTACATTTATCTTGATCTTCATTTCCGATCGCTGATGCATTAACGATTGGATATTATCATCAACCAGACTGAAATTTCATTGGAACGATTGATAAAAAGTTGAGGATAAAAAAGAAAGTCTGAGATTAATAAATGGATACCGTTGTAGACTGAAAATAAATTGAAATCAACGCAATCGGAATCTCAAATTTTATTTATAGTTGCAATATTCTTTCAAAAACTATTAACTGATTTCGGAAGAATTCTCACCTGATGACTTCATTGCTTTTTCTTTTTTTGCGAGGTTGGGGTGGATGGTATGGCTATATAATATAAAGTTATCCAGTCGGTTTAGCTATATCTTGAATGTGGGCAAGAAGCTGCTTAATAACATTTAATATGGGGTAAATCCTAACGTTTTATCCTATTTATAGAAGAATGACTATATGCATGAACCATTTCCTAGGTGAGATATTATGAAAGGAGTATGGATAGAAAGTTCTGGGTTTGGTTTCACCTAGAACAGGAATACTTTTTTTTAGGGATGTTGTGCACACTCTCATAGAAGGGTACTGGATAACGGTGACCAACAAGGACAAGATATTTGTACAATGCCAGAAGCTGGGCCACCGCCCATGAATACGGCTAGTCAGATAAATTAAAGGTTAGCCAACCTCAACTTGACAACTCCCTGATATTCATTGATTCTTTTTTCTATTTAAAGCTTTTATATGTTAGCTTATCAACCACTGAAATACAATAGCTAGCATTCGTTGATTTACCATAGAAAGCATTTGTGTCTTAGCTTATCAGTAACTGAAATACCATTCGTTGAAATACCAAGCTTTTGTCTCTTAGCTTATCGGCCACTGAAATGCAATAGCAGGTTTATAAAATTTCGAAGACTGATGATTGCAATGTTAAACTTAATGTCTCCAATATTGCTGATATTTCAGATTAGTTCGTTTGACAATAATAGCGTGTAATTTTACTCCCCAGATATGTATTATTGCTAACCTCTGCAAAACTGTCATAATGTTAGACAGCCCATCAACTAAAGTTTTGACTAAAATCTGAATAGTGTGTGACAGTAGATAAGGTAAAACTTCAACCTGACTGTCATGTTGTGTAACATTGGCTTCGATGGCTCTATCCATTTCTATTGAACTTTACACAGATATTATCTCTTTTAGATGCGTTTTTTTACTCTAAAATTACCACAAGACTTTTAACTCTTTACAAAAGTTTACTAAAGCGCTCTCCGTTACAAATCAATGCCACCTCACCTCTGTCTGCGTGGGTTCGAGTCTAAAATTCGGCGAATGTGGATATATGAGAAAGCTTGCCAGAAGCTTCTCGTTGGTCGGTGGTTCTTTCCGCTGATTTCCCGGTTTCTTCCTCCACCATTAATACTGGCCGCCATGTATCGTGTGCTGAAAAATGGCGTTAAGCCCTACAACAACAACTTAACAAAAGTTTCGTTGGTTCGTTTAAACACCCCAACAAAGAACGACTCTAATTATGTGATACAATAATATGAATCTCATACTCGATACCCAGTTTGGCAAACCTTAATTGGAACGATCGAACTACAAAAATCATTACGAATGTCAGATCAAGCAGTTGTAGTTTTGTCATCGATCAGGTAATACACCGACATGTTCAGATTACAAAAAGGAGCATGTAATTGGCATTGAGGCTCGCTAATGTACTGATGGCAGCATCTTAGTGAAGTAGTTGATCGATCGTCGAAATTAGAATGATTGATGGAGAGAGAGCATAAAGCAAAAACAGGTTAAACTTTTAACGGCCGATACCGCTGTTCCCTAATTCCGCGTCTAAAAGCAATCTTGTTTTTAATTTAGCAATGACTACTAATTCAATGCAATTTTAAGTCGACCTTGGGATATGGTATGTTAATAGATTTGTAACGCAATTCTGTATTGAGCGATATCTCTTTGACATAATAACATTTTAGACTTTTGGGAAACTGCTACAAAAGTCGCAACATTTGCCGTTGATGACAGTAATCAATTAAAAAAAATCAATGCTTTTACATTTGAAACGATTTGTTTTGGGGGAAAAATATAAATATTATTCGAATGCAATTTTATGTAGTTGTAAGTAACTCGTTTTGTGTTTTCAGTTACTTTGCTATTCAGGTCTCCATCTATAACATATCACAGATTTTATAAAGTAATCATGATTTTTGTAATACACAGGGAGACATAAGTTGTTTGATATCACCAGGAAAATATAAATCTTAAATTCTAAATTATTCAATTATTTACCTTAATGTATTCCACGGTTTAGGTAATACAGTTATTTACTTTAGGTACATTGCACGGTTTATATAATACAGTTATTTATCTGACGTGTGTTGTACGGTTTAGGTAATACAGTTGTTTATTTTTACTGCTTTTTATGGTCAAGGTAATAAAGAAGTATAGAGTTTGATAGTTTAATTCGCTCTCATCATGTACATTGTAAAAAAATCCCAGTTTGAAAGCAAATTTATAAAGCCATCATCTTAGGTCACGACAAGCGCCTTGCTGATAACAGTGTCTTGATCCAGACACAAAGTAACCTTCAGATACGAAGATTGGCAGTGAAGTCTATTGCAAAAGTTAGATAAATTAAGACATACATACATACATACATACATACATACATACATACATACATACATACATACATACATACATACATACATACATACATACATACATACATACATACATACATACATACATACATACATACATACATACATACATACATACATACATACATACATACATACATACATACATACTTAAGTACATAGTTAAATTCCATGTTACAGGACCTCCAGTTTTGATTCCTGGGTTGTCAAATTTCAAAATTACTCAATTTGATCTGCTGTTTCTATATACTGGACACCATCGTGGCAAACATTCAATACAATTTCCTCGTTCTTCATAAGTAAATATAAACAGAAATATACGTCATCAACGAGCCAACAAAACTTCAACTGAAGTGACCTCTTATCGACTGATAAGAGACTGTGTTTGAATAAAAATCTGATTCGATAACCCATTCAGTGTGAAAGATCATGTTGAGTTAATCCTCTGATTCGATCACTCATTCAGTGTGAAAGATCATGATGGGTTAATCCTCTGATTCGATCACTCATTCAGTGTGAAAGATCATGATGAGTTAATTCTCTGATTCGATCACTCATTCAGTGTGAAAGATCATGATGAGTTAATTCTCTGATTCGATAACTCATTCAGTGTGAAAGTTCATGATGAGTTAATCCTCTGATTCGATCACTCATTCAGTGTGAAAGTTCATGATGAGTTAATCCTCTGATTCGATAACTCATTCAGTGTGAAAGTTCATGATGAGTTAATCCTCTGATTCGATCACTCATTCAGTGTGAAAGATCATGATGAGTTAATCCTCTGATTCGATCACTCATTCAGTGTGAAAGTTCATGATGGGTTAATCCTCTGATTCGATAACTCATTCATTGTGAAAGATTATAATGGGTTAATCCTCTGATTCGATCACTCATTCAGTGTGAAAGTTCATGATGAGTTAATCCTCTGATTCGATAACTCATTCAGTGTGAAAGTTCATGATGAGTTAATCCTCTGATTCGATCACTCATTCAGTGTGAAAGATCATGATGAGTTAATCCTCTGATTCGATCACTCATTCAGTGTGAAAGTTCATGATGGGTTAATCCTCTGATTCGATCACTCATTCATTGTGAAAGATTATAATGGGTTAATCCTCTGTTTCGATCACTCATTCATTATGAACGATCATGATGGTTTAATCATCTGATTCGATCACTCATTCAGTGTGAAAGATCATGTTGAGTTAATCCTCTGATTGGATTACTCATTCAGTGTGAAAGTTCATGATGAGTTAATCCTCTGATTCGATCACTCATTCAGTGTGAAAGTTCATGATGAGTTAATCCTCTGATTCGATCACTCATTCAGTGTGAAAGATCATGATGGGTTAATCCTCTGATTCAATCAATTATTCAGTGTGAAAGATCATGATGGTTTAATCCTCTGATTCGATCACTCATTCAGTGTGAAAGATCATGATGGTTTAATCCTCTGATTCAATCACTCATTCAGTGTGAAAGTTCATGATGGTTTAATCCTCTGATTCGATCACTCATTCAGTGTGAAAGATCATGATGGTTTAATCCTCTGATTCGATCACTCATTCAGTGTGAAAGTTCATGATGGTTTAATCCTCTGATTCGATCACTCATTCAGTGTGAAAGTTCATGATGGTTTAATCCTCTGATTCGATCACTCATTCATTGTGAAAGATCATGATGAGTTAATCCTCTGATTCGATCACTCATTCAGTTTGAAAGATCATGATGAGTTAATCCTCTGATTCGATCACTCATTCGGTGTGAAAGTTCATGATGGGTTAATCCTCTGATTCGATAACCCATTCATTGTGAAAGATTATAATGGGTTAATCCTCTGATTCGATCACTCATTCAGTTTGAAAGATCATGATGAGTTAATCCTCTGATTCAATCAATTATTCAGTGTGAAAGATCATGATGAGTTAATCCTCTGATTCGATCACTCATTCAGTGTGAAAGTTCATGATGGTTTAATCCTCTGATTCGATCACTCATTCATTGTGAAAGATCATGATGAGTTAATCCTCTGATTCGATCACTCATTCAGTTTGAAAGATCATGATGAGTTAATCCTCTGATTCGATCACTCATTCGGTGTGAAAGTTCATGATGGGTTAATCCTCTGATTCGATAACCCATTCATTGTGAAAGATTATAATGGGTTAATCCTCTGATTCGATCACTCATCCAGTGTGAAACATCATGATGGGTTAATCCTCTGATTCAATCAATTATTCAGTGTGAAAGATCATGATGGTTTAATCCTCTAATTCGATCACTCATTCAGTGTGAAAGATCATGATGGGTTAATCCTCTGATTCGATCACTCATTCAGTGTGAAAGTTCATGATGGTTTAATCCTCTGATTCGATCACTCATTCAGTGTGAAAGATCATGATGGGTTAATCCTCTGATTCGATCACTCATTCAGTGTGAAAGATCATGATGGTTTAATCCTCTGATTCAATCACTCATTCAGTGTGAAAGTTCATGATGGTTTAATCCTCTGATTCGATCACTCATTCAGTGTGAAAGATCATGATGGTTTAATCCTCTGATTCGATCACTCATTCAGTGTGAAAGTTCATGATGGTTTAATCCTCTGATTCGATCACTCATTCAGTGTGAAAGTTCATGATGGTTTAATCCTCTGATTCGATCACTCATTCATTGTGAAAGATCATGATGAGTTAATCCTCTGATTCGATCACTCATTCAGTTTGAAAGATCATGATGAGTTAATCCTCTGATTCGATCACTCATTCGGTGTGAAAGTTCATGATGGGTTAATCCTCTGATTCGATAACCCATTCATTGTGAAAGATTATAATGGGTTAATCCTCTGATTCGATCACTCATTCAGTTTGAAAGATCATGATGAGTTAATCCTCTGATTCAATCAATTATTCAGTGTGAAAGATCTTGATGGTTTAATCCTCTGATTCGATCACTCATTCAGTTTGAAAGATCATGATGGGTTGATCCTCTGATTCGATCACTCATTCAGTGTGAAAGATCATGATGAGTTAATCCTCCGAAAAATTTTATTATGACTATGATGAAGCAGATTTATGCATTTTCATGAGAAAAGAGGAAGTTTTATAGTTGGCAGCCACGCGTGAGAGAGAGAGAGAGAGAGAGAGAGAGAGAGAGAGAGAGAGAGAGAGAGAGAGAGAGAGAGAGAGAGAGAGAGAGAGAGAGAGAGAAGTAGATTTTTGCCAGTGGCTTGCAACGAAGACATACTTTAGCTTTAAGAGATTTGTTTCCAATTTCCTAATTATCAACTTGATCTATAACGTCCACCTTAAAGACTCCCAATGACTCCCAATGAATATAAAGTGCAAATGTAAAAGGAAATTAAAGTATTGTGAATCAAATCCCAAATAGTCCTAAAAGTTCTATTACAAGTCAAAACTTTTTCAGAAAAACTTCAGTGGTGTTCCGAATGAATTCCGTTATTGAATGTGCTGATGTACAAATGAGCTGATGTGCTAAAATTCTTGAATTATCGCATTGATATAATCCGTAAAGTCATTGAATGAATCCACAATGATCCCAAAATAATCATTATCCATAATAGTATTTAAATCCGAAAGTATCAATTAGCATTTTGTAATTTCAATGAATGATTTAAATACATTAAAACGCTCAAATTTTATTAGAATACAACTAAAATACGGACTCCACTTCAGATTGTAAGTTTGTAAGATAGGAATAATTAAATCGGGTGCAAATAACCTTAATAAACATAATAAACAATAAGAAGACCGGGATGAGGCTAAAAAATATTTCCAGAACACTTTAACCTGTAAACATTGCCAGATAGTTTACTAAAATGAAAACCAATGTCCTGAACTCAGATCCAAGCAAACACGTTTGAAGAAATTACATTAGTCAGGTAGGCCTAAAACCATACCCTCTATTATAAATAAAGGTGATTTGTAAAAATTGCGTAAAAGTTTCGAAGTAGTCCGAATAATCAAGTTTTATGACCAATCAAGCAGCATTGTTTAGGAAACTGTGCTACATATAACAACATTTTTTTTAAATCAATGGAACATAAAAGGTATTAAAATGTGTACTTCATTATTACGTCATGTATGCATATTAATTGTTTTGGAATGAAGCATCAATCGTTAATCTAAAAATGAACACAAGTCTAGTTTTACCAATGTTCATTCCAGACTGTTGAATATTTACGCATTAGTTAATATCTCAATATTCGTGATGAAAAATATCAATAGCTTTGCGTTTTTGCAATGTCAGCTGGATATTATACTGGATCAATGAAAAGTGGAAGTTGTTTTTGATAATTTACAGTGCAAGAAGGCAATGAATGTTTTTATGTTTTCGAACACTCGGTGCTTTCACTGTAACATAATAACGCGACGTTGAATCCGGTTTACACTTAATTACACCTCTTGGATGGCTTCATTTACAAATGTCTACGTACTTTAACACTGATTTCATCAAATGTTCTAATGTAGTACCTGGGGCTGTTATGTACAAATCTTGTAAACAGCATTATAGATACATTTAATCGAATTATAAAAGATATACATCTATTAAATAGTCAGTTCCGCACACATGTACCACCTGTAAATCTGATGAAAAATGACGCGACACACTGATAAAAAGATTTTGATATTTTGTCGTCGGATATTTAATTTAACTATTTACATGATGTGTGACGTAATATTCGCGATATGAGAAGAGACAATGCATTTTAACTTTAAACCGAGAAGTATCAATAACAATATAATACGAATTTGCTCTTCCTTGTTACAAAAGTGTTGATCCACGAGGCTTAGTCTTCAAAAACTTTTGGTATCTATTTCATTGATAGTAGTCACGTGACCTGCTGATAGTTTTTTAAAAAAAAATGTATTAGCGAAAACTGTTCAACTGAAAATAATGTACTGAAACATTTATTAATTTTTATGCCATCTCCAGAAATGTGAATATAATTATTGTGATATAAAAATATTAAGAACAAAATAATAAACATAAAAACGGGCAAGTATTAGCTGCGTTTACAGCAGTTGACCTACCGGGAACAAAGTTCGTTTTAATAAGAAAAAGAGAGACAACAATAGCCATAACAATATAATATCACGAAGAATGAAAAGCTTTTACATTTCCCTCCGAAAATAAAAAATGATAATATCAGCAAATGTTGAAAGTAAATGTTGAAGATTTGGAATAAGAAGTCTAGGGTGATTGGGCATCATTATTTGTCAAATTTGTGCTTTTGTATTTTGTCAGAGTTTATCCCCTAGACACACACTCCACTCCGTTTAAAATATTTGTACTGTTATGTTCGAGTGGTAAGTCATTCTGGAATGCTTTCAATTTATGACAAGAAATGTATGAACAAATGCATCTTTCCGGGAATGTGTCGAGGACGTGGTTCTTTTGGAATTTTTTCAGAGGAATTAGAAAATTATGTGATGAATAAATGGAGGTAGGGGGCGTCTGGAAGCAGTATTTCTTAGCTTTCATAGGTCTATACATCTGTCCCTCTATCAAATTCTGTATTGTGCGTTTAAAGTGAATAAGAGAATTGTGTTATTAGATTTATTAACTGTTTATACAATACCATATCTGAAATAAATTGCAGCTCCACTAAATAATGTACGAGAATTCGATCACAAATATCAATTATTTAAGTCTCTTTGATACACCAGTCTCAATTGCTCACATTACCCAATCTTTTCAGCAAATTACTATATTTTCGCCGACAACTTATTCCCAAGCCTATATTTTCATTACACCTATATGTCTGGTTAATGTTAAGCGTGTCATTTAAACATTCTGGATGGTATAAAATTAGACACTGATTTACAGAACCCTGTGCATTAAAGAGCAACAGCTGACGTTTACGAACAATTAAAATTATATGTCTTTAGAAACATGTGAGCTAGCTGAGATGCGTTAATGAGCAGTACTGTGAAGAACATTCTTTTTTAATCGATGAAATCGGTTGGTTGAGTATTCTTTCTATTGATTGCTCTTTAAGTTTTCGTATGAAACATATTAGAAAGAATATATCGTCACTGATGATGCTGTTCTTGCTCTCTTTACCTCTTCCTTCATTTTTACTATTACCAAATCCACCACCACCTCTACTACTGATGATAATGACGATAACGACAAAAACGACGACGTTATTACAACCACAGCCATTTCATGTCTTGGTGTCGTGTTTTCGTATGAAACATATTAGAAAGAATATATCATCACTGATGCTGCTGTTCTTGCTTTCTTTACCTCTTCCTTCATTTTTACTATTACCAAATCCACCACCACCTCTACTACTGATGATAATAACGATAACGACGAAAACGATGACGTTATTACAACCACAGCCGTTTCATGTCTTGGTGTCGTGTCAGATTGAATTCCATCAGTTTTTTGAGCGATGATGTCAGTACCGTCGACATCAAGGCTACGATCTTTATTATTAGTGAAATGAGAAGCTGGATAGTACACTGAAACTTCAATAGTAATGTTTCGAATTGTCTAGACTTTTATAGGTGTCTGGTAAACCTTAGAAGGGGCGGATTTTAGTCTCTGTGATAGCATTCAAATCCTTTTATTATAATCAATTGCAATGTTTTACTTCATTAAAGCAACAACAATAATTCAGTTGAAAAAGTTACAGAAGCAATAATACTTGAAGAATTTCAATTTCATAATATAAATTGTCACATCAACACGTTAGCTGTTAATAGTAGTTTTTAAGGCAGAATATGTACTTGTCATATTGATTTAGTCACCAAGGTTGTAGTTTGTTTCAAAGTTTCAGCTTTTCTGTATGATTTTAATTTTTGCAAATGCGGCTACAATCTATACCATCCGTGGACAGAGGAGTTTACATATTATTGGCTAAGATCGCAAAATAGTACAATGACATTTTATTTTCTCATGAACTGACCATCCATCAGTATTTCCAATCTTTCTTCAAACCTTCATGTAAACGTTCAGTGCCAAAGAGTCTATCAATGATTCTGGAGGCCATACTTCAATAACATACTTCTCTTTTCTTCATATTTCGACAGGTTCGGTTATGCGAACCTGTCGAGATACGAAGAAAAGAGAATTATGACTATGTTACATTCCCTTTAAAAGATAATATAACGCATATTTATTGTTTTGACGATACAGATTCAGTCACATACATGTTTTGGCAATCTTACCCGCAAAAAGTTTCACTTTCGTGTTTGGTTGGTTCTTTTGGCGACCTTGATTGAAATAGACTGATGTCATTATTCTAATTAAAGTACAAACACGGGTCAGCAAAAGCAAGATGTCATGTACAGGGGACCACCATAATAATTAGTATATTATATATTTTAAGCAACTTATCGAATAAATCGCAACAAATTTGTTCCCATTTAGCCGTTTTCTCCTGTGAACAAGATATATTTATAGTTAACAAATTACAGGACATTATAGACCATTCTCAGAATGTATTCATGCATTCACGTGATTCTGGGTCAACGAATCCAAAACTAAGCTAGGTAATAACTTCATTTTACCTCGCAACCATGGCTGCTACAATTAATACTGGCAAGGGAAAAAATCGTGACGAATATTGTTGTGTTCCGTTGTGCAATGGCAATGCTAGAATTCACACAGATTTAAACTCCAATCATAGTCTAAGGTTCGGCGAATGTGGATATGTGAGAAAGCTTGCCAGTAGCTTCTCGTGTGTAGGTGTTTTTTCCGCGGATTTCCCGGTTTCTTCCTCCACCATTAATACTGGCCTCTATATATAGCCTATCATGTGCTGAAAAATGGCGTTAAGCCCCAGGACAACAACAAGAACAACAATATTTCATCAGTGAAGAAGATGGAGCTTCGTAGAAAATGAATTGTTGCAATACGTCTTGTTGAGGGGCAGAAATTTAAGGTAAGAAACTGGATGATTGTTGGTGTGTTTACATTTTCTTGCAATTGAATGACGTATTAACGAGAAATTCAAACGCAAAATAGGTTATTTCAATGAAGCAATTGAGTGCATGTATATGTGTTTTATAATGGTAGGTTTCTAAAATTGTTACCCCATGTCCCATTCTATAAAACGGGGTCACCAAAAACTGGGCGTGCCTCTACGCAATGCATTTATATCAGATATTATGAATTGATGAACGAGTAGTAATTAGAGAAAAAAGTGAATTTTATTATCTCATTGAAAAAATAATTAGAAACAGTAGAATTTAAATGACCACAATAGAGAAGAGAGATAGCACCAGTACAATGAAAATGATGAGAAAACAAGATAAATGAAATTACGAGAGAGAGAGAGAGAGAGAGAGAGAGAGAGAGAGAGAGAGAGAGAGAGAGAGAGAGAGAGAGAGAGAGAGAGAGAGAGACAGAGAGAGAGAGAGAATGAAACTTGATGAAACATATTGATGTATATAAACGTAAAGAAAAATGCACACTTAAATCACAGGTAACTGACATTTCCTTTTTTCTTGCATATTTTGTCATTTTTATTTACTACAGTGATATAATTTCACTGGCCTGTGCTAAAATTAATATTTTAGTAGACAGCTAATTATTGCAATTAACTTATTTTTATCACTGTTATACTTGAATCGTTTTGTCATATGTTCCTTTCCTGAACTGCTGGAGACACCCGCGATGAAATTCTCAACGAATGAAAAAGAAATATTTGGCAAACAGCTCAGATCATTACGCAATAATTTTTCTCGATCTGCCTAGCTTAGCTTCGTTTTCGCGATAAATTAATATTCACGAGGATCTCATTAAGAATGCTCCACAGACATTTTAGATTCAAAAGTCACGCCTGTACTACTCAACAAAATTTTACGTCAAGGAAACTGAAAAAGGTACGTATTTAATGGCATCTATTTAATTTTTGCTTTTATAGCCACTAACTTCTTCGTTGATTGAACATCTTAAAAAGTAATGAAGTTAATTTAGTCCAACCATTTCTAGAATCGACTACTAATCTGATCGACTAAGTGATTGTATATCGAGCATTATTACAGAAAACATCAATACAAAGTTAGGATCCGGAATAAGCCAAAATTATGATAATGACATGCGATCATATTCTGATCGTCTCCATCAATCATCTATAGATGGTATGGGGCTCTGATGAGCAGTGTTATTGCCATGGAGCGATGACTATACGAGTTACAAGATCCCTGGCATGATTTTATGCAGTAATTGGGAAATGTCTTGGCAACTGATGGCCGGTGTCAGGCACAAAAATATATGGGTCTATTCTATTAAAATAAATAAGTAACTGAAAAGACTGAAGACAACAAGCTTTGTAAAATTTACCAAATAATTTGTTTCCCTAGAATACGAAAAAAAAGAAAAAAAAATTACTGTATTGTGAATCAAATCTGAAAATAATCAAAGAATTAAAGACACTAGTCCTAGTAATAAAAGTCATGATTTGAAACTCAATTCAAGTTTTAAAGAGATTTATTATTGAAGGTTATGGTCTGCGATATGTATGTATGTATGTATGTATGTATGTATGTATGTATGTATGTATGTATGTATGTATGTATGTATGTATGTATGTATGTATGTATGTATGTATGTATGTATGTATGTATGTATGTATGTATGTATGTATGTATGTATGTATGTATGTATGTATGTATGTATGTATGTATGTATGTATGTATGTACGTACGTACGTACGTACGTATATATATATATATATATATATATATATATATATATATATATATATATATATATATATATATATATATATATATATATATATATATATATGAAAATTTATGATGGAATCGAAGTTGACTTTTATATCGTCCCTGACAGAGCGATTTATAATAAATTGAACGTGACCTATTCCGAGAAAATCATGTAACAGCCTCAATTTACATGAAGCTTATTTGGACTGTTTATGCTGAAGAAAATGCCATCTCGGCCATCCAGGTGATGGGACGTAGTGCAGAAAGACTGCATCTGTCGTACCCTCTTGCTAAGTCGTCGAGATTCAGAGTTCTTACTTTAAAAAGCAGTTTGTACATGTTGGTAAATATCTACAACAACGTCTTCTTCCTGATTTAAAACCATAAACGAATATGAAACTTTGTACAGCTGACTAGATGGGAAAGGAGATTATGCTCTGTTGTGTATTTGGAAATAATTATTCTAACGAAAACTCATTTTTATTTATTTTGGCACAGAAACATCAAGCTATTAAAGTAAAATTTATCTCTAACCTTACATTTACAAACAAGATTTTTATTTGTGATTTACAAATACGGGGTTTAACTATGTTTCAGATAAGTTAAAATATTCGATTAACTCGCTCGAGTCTTATTGTTTAGCGGGCATTAATAGTCTTAAATGATATGATTCTAGTATGTCTAAAAAGGAATCGTGAAGAATCCTGTCGATATACATTAAGATGCTACATGCAGTTTTAAAAGCTTGGCCCTTATTCAGAAATTGCATTATATATATATATATATATATATATATATATATATATATATATATATATATATATATATATATATATATATATATATATATATATATATATATATATATTTAATAATGTACTCATTAAACATTGGTCAACTAATCGACAAGCTTAATAAATTGAATTCCTTATCAGGCATGTCCCAGCCGAGTCATACCAAAGACTCATAACAAATGGCAATAACAACGGTTTCGCTAGTCCCTCAGCATTAAGTGGTTAGTGTGACTGGGTGGGATATGATGGTGCACAATGCCCAAGTGTTAGGCATCACTATAAACTGCCAAACTGCAGACATAACGAAATGACTGAAAATTTAGTTAAGCTACGTTAAAAATCCAAATCACACGCATGCGCACACATTGGCCATATAGGTTATTTCGATCTGAATAAATATCTTGCTCATAATATTCTTGCAATAAAGCAGATACTACCATCACTACTACCACCAAAATCATCACCTCGACAAACGCCAAATATTGCCAAAACCATTACCTTAATCATACTTTTTCAGTGTTTGTCAACACAATTACTGCAATCGTCATTATTTTCAACCTTAATGTCATCGACGTCGATCTTCTCTTCACATAATCAGTTTTTTTGTTGACCTAATTTAGGCCTGATTGATGACACGCATTTCGATAAAACAATCTACATCATTATTTGTGTCTTTTAACCTGCATTTGTTCCTTAATAAGTATATCGAAGACGTTATTTTCAGCATGTTTCAGATACAGAGAATATAATACAAATTTACGGCTTACACTCCATAGCATCAGATGTAGTGAATATAATACATGGCACCAGATGCAGTGAATAAATTATAAATCTAGGGCTTCAAATTCATAGCGTTGGATACAGTGAATATAAAATTAAAATCTACGGATTATGTCCTTAGTAATTTGAAATTGGATTTGTTTTATTGCTGCTTAATGCAAGTACTGACAACAAATGACACTTGCAAAATTATTACAAGCAGTAATGTTCGATTACACCATACAACATTAAATTTAGTTTTCTTCATCAGCAATATAACTTCAATAAAACTCGAATCAGTGCACGCAGTAACAATTCAAGCCGTCTCTGTTCTATTTTGTTTCATGTAACTTTATTTGATTGCTGTCGAGCGAGACACATCCGTCACATAAAAACTGGAAATCGGAATTAATTCCAACAATATTGAGTTCGTTGTTTAAAACCTTTCCAAGGAGTATCTGGCATTATTTTATAAATTAAACAATAAAATGGGAGAGTTATTTTAGTTTAAGTCGATGAGTATTTTGTTCTATTTCGTCAAAACATATGTCGCTCTTAATTCATACAAATATACGTAATTAGCAATTTATCGTTGTCAAGTTTAAGTTAATGTAATTCAGTTTTATCTCTAGCTACTATATTGTAGTGTAGAATATTATTTAATTAAAGTGCATCATTGGTATTTATTCACAGCTCTACATTTTATAGAAATTGCTGAGGAATGTGGCAAGATTGCGACGTACATGACTAAGGTAAATACGTATTTGGGATATCTATTCCCTTTTTTGTTTTCGTAAATAATACCTCAACATATGTTTTAAAATAAACTTCGTCATACGAACTCCTTCTATCTAATTCAGAACCGTTCCGGTGGCCTAGTGGTTAGAGCGTCCGCATCAAATGCGGGAGGTCGTGGGTTCAATCCCCGGTCAAGTCATACTCCATGGTACTAACAGCTGCCTCGCTTGACGATCAGCATTAAGAGGTTATCGTTAGGACTGGTCGGCCTGGTGTTAGAATAATGTGACTAGGTGGGACATCATGCTACATGTCTACGGCATGATACCTCAGTGCTAGACATGACTATAAACTGCCACACTGCAGATATCGTATCGATATGACTGAAAAATCGTTGAAGCTACGTTAAAATCATAATTACACTTCACATAATTAATATCTAATTCAGCATAAAGGGGATGAGAACATGTTATAAGTATGTCTTCTATTTCTTTTAAAGGAATGGGATATTTAGGTAATAATGATCATTTTTGTCATTCATAATGAAATTGAGATAAAAAGGAAAGTTGCAAGAAATCTACTAATTACCGAAACTGAAGCTTTTCATAGACACGTGGTTAAGAGATTCCTAAGGCATCTTTATGTTGTCTTCATCAAAACGAATCTAAAATATTTACCACAAGCGTTTGAAATGGGGAAAGAAACTACAAATCAACATTCAAAAGTTTCTGATTCATTACCTCCAATAGTCATTTATCTTAATTCACAGGAGCACGTGTGTCAAAACATGCATTTACATATTTAAATTTAAATTATAAGTAATGCTTTATTGTTTTCAGATACTTGCATCTCGCATTTAAATCCCATCTTGAAATATGCCGTGAATTTCAATAGTGATATTACACTACACCATTAGCAAATTGTATTAACATCGAATGCATTAATGGCAGGCATAAATCCTCGATATGGCTGATGAACTAGAGAAATGATCTTAACGACCGTTCAATCGATGAATGAAAATTCCGAGTTTCATTTTGTGAGTTAATATAATTATACGGCGGTAGGTCTAGTTATAGATCAGTTTGCTTCAATATTCCCTGTGATCTATGCTATTTCACCTAAACCAAAGCCATCGAGCTACAATGATTGGGAAAATAAGATTAAAAGAATCATCAAGTTTGGATTGTATGTCTGTGGCTTGATGCCAATCTTTTAAATTTATTGCGATGACTTTACCTCGCGAAAGTTCGTTTTGAACAATGGTGGTTCGTTTATACTTTCCTCTGTAGTTTCTGTTTGATAATTCACTGACGGGAATATAGGATCTACTGTGCCGAGATAGACATATTATGCATTGGTGGGGGACGTTGACAGTATGATATTTCCCGAAGGCTGATTGCTTTAAAATATATTTTCTGCGATATTGTCACTCTCCAGAAATTCTAGTCTTCAGTTGTTGAAGTACAACTTTATCCTCTTGTTACAGCTTATCTCACAGTGGATACAAACAAAAATAAACGTTTCTATTGTTTCGTAATTATCAAAGCAATCCAGTTTTTTTTATTTTTTTATTGGTGACGTTTATAAGTGTGCAGTTGAATTACATAACTTATTATTATTATTATTATTATTATTATTATTATTATTATTATTATTATTATTATTATTATTATTATTATTATTATTATTATTATTATTGTTGTTGTTGTTGTTGTTGTTGTTGTTGTTGTAGTTTGGTTAGCGAAATTTCTCTGAGTATCAGGTCAGGTCAGTTTCACAAGGGCTGTTTCTTTGTCCGGCCAGCGATTGATTTATATGTTGAATATTGTTTTAATTTAACCAAAGGCGCGAAAAAAGAAAAGTATCTTAACAAGCTGACTATGATGAAGAAATATATTCAATTTTTTTTTTATATTAATTGGATTTTTATTTTTGAAAAGAAAAATCATTGCAAATGACAACAAAGGTTTGATTACAGCAACGTCAAGACTATGTGACAAAAAAATTCTGAATAAATTTGTGCTAAAAACTGCACATTAGCTTTTGTTTTTGGGTTTAACGCCATTTTTCAGCACACGATAGACTATTCATGTCAGCCAGTATTAATGGGGGAGGAAGAAACCGGGAAATCAGCGGAAAGAACCACCGACCCACGAGAAGCTACTGGCAAGCTTTCTCACTTATCCATATCTGCCGAATCCTAGACTCGAACCCACGCAGGCAGAGGTGAGCTGGTCGTGATCCGTAACGGACAGCGCTTCAGACCACTCGGCCACTCGGGGCCCCATTAGCAGTTATCAGGCAAATATTTGACAATAAAGTGGTACAAGACTATTACGCCAATTAATAGGAATTGCTGTTATTAAACTAGAATATCACACACACACACACACACACACACACACACACACACACACACACACACACCACACACACACTCACACACACAGAGACACACACATCATGTATTAAACAGAAGCACAGTAACAAATGGGTGATGAAGAAAAATCTAAGTTTCCTTTGGAAAACTCACGGTTTTAGACACATACCATGAATACCAAGTCACACTTCTTCGTTTTGGGTATGATACCAGAACATATTAGAAGTAGAGATGGAAACGAACAGCATTTATTTCTCCAAACAAAAGCACTTATTAAATATAGCGCAAATACCCCAAACGAAACCAATCAAGTAAACACTAAGAGCAAGGTGAAGCTGCCATCTTTCTGTTAGTGTATTCAGAACGTTATCTCTTATTTAGGCAAACGTTTGCTAACTCTATGGTATCTAACTGAAAGTTCATATTTTAGTAAATTTACAAAGTTCGTAACTTGTATGTATCTGTGTGACGCTTGCCAATCAGGACCACGTACAAAGGGGAGGTAATTCGCGACATAAAGGGACAATGTCTATAGGATACTAAATCAGTCGTACTTTTTCATGCGATTTATTTTGAATAGTTTCTTTGTATTCCCTAAATATTCTTTGAGATTACAATGGTTGCCCAATAATCATCCGTATGGCGCTAAACGGAATATACATTGCAAAAGGTGTAAAACGCTATTCCTCTTTTATGGTTTTATCCTGAATGAAGATTTTACATGCCAGTCCATGGTAACTAAGGTCACATAAATTGATGTCCAGATTTTTTAAATAGCATCCAATGGATAATGTTCCTATTTTTCTGATTGTCGCTTTTGAGATCGATGCTATTTGTAGGTAGGTAATCGACATTTTTTCAAGATGTGCTATGTTGCATGACGGAATGTAGAAATTCTTTCCGAAGTGTGCACCGCTAGTAATTTTATGATGTCTTCCCATAACTCATGAAAGCAAACCATTACTAACCATTAACATTATTCCATAGCAACTAAATATCAAATTGTATCATGTTTGCAATTATTTGTCATGACTAACAAATACGTACACATAGTACGCCAGCCCCAGCTTTCGCTATTAATGTTTAAAATAGTTATTATAGTAAAGGCTTATAACAGACAAACTATTTATTATAGCTTCAATGAGTTGCAGATGTACACGTTAGTAACGTGAAAACTGCAGATTTTACTTAAAGGTGCAATTTGGATTTCATGCGTTTATCTTTGTATAAACTTTCAGTTACCAAATCACACAGCAAATATTACCCGAAGAGTTATGTTAGCGGTATGATTCAACAACGGACTGTTTATATCACGATAAACGCAGAAGAAAACTAATAATAAACTTTTATAATTACAATACTTTTTATATGATTAATTCTTTATGTTTATTTTCTTCTTAAAATTTTATCGGTTCTAGATACTTATTTTAGCATATAAATACTTTCGAAGGCTTTATTTACTTAGCTTATTTATAGAAGACGGAATTCTCCACTAGTAATTCCACCAATGGTAGCCAATCAATGGTTTGCAACATCCTGAAGAATGGTCTTTATATTTTATCTAAATGGTCATATCTAGTCTGAGTAAAAGCTCAATATTCTAAGCAAAGGATGTGTTGTTTCGCTGTACATAAAATTACTTTAGGATTTGATGCTGTTATAGGCGGGTTCAGCATGAGTATTGAATGGGAATACTATACGGACAATGAGACTTTAATGTTAAATTTTGGTGTTTGTACTATGGGTCAATGGGAATTGAAAATGGGGAAATTTAACATGGGTGGGACTGTATACGGATAAGGGAAAATTTAATATGGATTGGAGAAATGTTTGCAGTAGCAGAAAGAATCAGAACAAGAATCTCTCATTCAACAGCAACAACGGAAAAAGAGGCATCAAGAAAACGATAGGAAGGAGAAGCAGAGAAGAAACAAGAAAGAGGACGGTGAAATTTAAAGGATTACTGTACTGTTATACATTTTGGTAGAGTTAAGGAGTCTGAAACAAATGTATCAGACTTCTTTAATACGACCCAGGAGAAAAGACCTTACCGAGCCAAAGAGCCAAACAGTCAAACCCCGTTCACACACCTACTGCGCCTGGGATACAACCCAAGTGATTTCTACCAAACCATCGATATATGGTCTATAAGTAGGTCTTGGCCGTGGCAAAGGGATAAAGCAGTTACTGATCTTTACTTCATGTTCTGAGTTTTTTTAAATAACTTTTTTATTAAGTTTTTTGACTGTCCTTTTCAGGGCCATTCATCTCTATCGAAAATAGACTACTCAATGATTGCCAAAGTCAATTAAAACTTAAATCTCTTTTTCTCCATGATGTACGTGTGTGAGTGCATGAGTATAGGATCTTATTATAAAACTCAAAACCAAGAGACACTTACGTTTTTCTTTCTTTTTTCTCTGGTAAAAATTTACAATCCAATTTAACAACACGGCATTTTAAAAAGTTAATTTTTGTCTTTGTATTTTCACTCTCCTTTTTTGAATTCATTCTCTGTCACAAATTTTTAATCTTCTTCCTCACATTCTTCTGAACGTGTCTGGATTCTTCGTTTTTGGAGGGTACCTCTCCTTCTTGTTTGGAACCCCTCTCTTCATCCTGTTTCTGTTGGATCTAAAGGCTGTCTGAAGACCAATGTCATTTCTCTTGTTAATGATAACAGGTATTTTGACTTTTGTCTCTTTTGACCCTTGTCTTGCGTTGACGTTTTGGACATTTTGAAGACCAATGTCCTTTCTTCTGACAGATATAATTAAGTATCTTGACTTTTATCTCGAAAGGAGGGGGGATAGTATGTCGGCTTCTCAGAAGAAAACCTTTGTATGACACCTCGCAAAACTCTGACCAGAAGTTCTATCTGTGTTGGCTCTTCCATCTTTCTGGTAGGATAGAGAGTGAAATGAATACTCTGCGGGAAGATACTGACCCTTTAAGTAGGGAGGACACTGACGTTACATTGGTATATAGGGGCCCAAGGCATTTAAAATGTTGTCATTTGACATTTTGCAATCGAGATGAAACGATCACATCAGTTTGTGAAGAAACAAGAAGAAAGTAAGAAGCAGAAACGTGACATATCGCTTCGCACAGTAGCTATAGTGTTGGCCCAAATTCATGCCAGCGATTTTGAAGGTGACATGATTGAGAGCTAAAAATTCAGACCCAGAGAACTTAGGTTAAACCAAAGTCCACCTCCAGTAACCTCTGAAAAGTACTACTATTTTCCAGAGACGGATAAAATCTCTTCTAGTAAATTTAGAACCAGTGCCTACACACACACACGGCGAAAGTTCTAGATTTCAGGTCCGACGTATCGATGAAGAAAACGGAGGGTTCATCACCGATTATGGGATTGTTTGTTTACCACAATAAAATGACAATATGAACCCAGAGAAGACAATCGCTTGACTCTTTTCGCTTATTACAACAGCCTGAAGACCCCGTTTGGATCAAGTTTAGCAGACCATCAGAATTAACGCCATCCAAAGTCATCGACAAGGTTCAAGACGTTCGGCAGTCTAACGACAAATTTCACATCACTGATAGAAAAGCGACAGTACGTGGCCCACGTTCCTCTTCCACAAGGAACCGGATGTAAAAGGGTGCTAATTGTGGACGACCTTTGTAGTATCAAACGCAGCACTTTCGAATTAACAACCGTCAAGACCAGATGTGTTTAGCCCGTGCCATTGTGGTGGAAAAGAGCTTGGCAAACTATTAAAAAATCGAACCGAGCCAAACAACGAAGAGACGCATAACTTCTGTTACAGCAATCTGGCCTATCCAAGGACACTCCCTGTGGCATCCCAAAAATGTAAAAATTGCAAGACGTCTTAGCTCCACGCTACACAATGAAAGTACACCCTGAAGAAGTGCGCGGACCTCTGTTGTTTGGAGGCAAAATTTCAAAGATGGAAAATACATTTACGTTTTTCTTCACCATCAATATTTTGATACCATTACCAGTATCACTAGATTGCTGGGATACATCATTATTGTGAGAAATGTGAATATGCCTATAACATTATAGAGCAACACAAGCATTGCAGATCGAAATGTTCAGGATGTGTGCCATCGTAACCCTGTCAGTTCTGCCTGTTAACAACAACATCTGAAAACGCAGTATTCACACCAGAAATGTACTTGCCAACTCCTGAAAATATGTTCTGATTGTGGACAAGTCATACTTAAGAATGGTGCCATGTCACATCTATATTCAGGAAAGAAACGATGCCACACTTGTCCCCATATCGTAGACTTGGAACACGAATGCTACATTTACAAATACCACCCCAACAGGAGGAAGAGGGAAATGGTTACAAGAAGAAAGGGCATTTCATCCTTTGCGATCACGAATGCATGCAAAAGACCAGTATTCACATTCCTGATTTCTGCATGGCTCATAGAGCGTGCCAGAAATGCATGCAAGAAACTATTTTTTGCCATTGCACTCACTGTAGCAAGATCCATGAAGGACGTGAAAAAATATTTCGGGCACTTATCACGCTGACCAATTTTGCCCAATGAATATTAGACCCCATCGATGAAACTTGGAGCCAAGAGGTTCTCGAATGTTACAGCGATTGAAATCGCTATGCCATGGTGATGGCTCACAATTTTTCGGGATAAGATGGACAATTTCTTCGGAAGTACTATATGGAACAAACACCAACGAACGCCCTAAAGTCACTTTGAACAAAGCAAAATCATTTACATGCAAGTAGGACAAGTGCTGTTGAAAGATTCGATAAGCTACTTGGCCGTACTTTTGAGTCGAATGCCTAAAACGTTTTGAATGACAGAAATGGCTAGTTTTTTACGCACGTTTTCAATAGCTAAGCCCAATCAACACGCCATTCTACGCCATTTGTCTGATGCTCACTACAATGTCTCCGACAAAACACGCATCGAACAACGAGAAGCTTTCTATGTTCGGTACCACACTCACACTTCTGAGAATTTCGGCTTTCAGGAATAAATGTTAAAGTATTGTCGTTATGACATGGACTTTTAACGGCGATGATGAGGAACATTTCGAGTATTGTTCATGGTGCACGGAGGGATTGATATTTTGAAGAAAGCCTGCACCACTGTCAACGAGTGTTCCTTGGTGTACCGCAAACTATTTATGCCCGAAAAGACCCTGACTGTCATGCGCTCTCAAATGACTAATTTTATCAAATGTCAAGACTCGGTCAGAACCCTTCACTGGTTACAGTACTTGTGCGACAAGAAAGACAAATGGATAAAATAAGCCCGAAATGGAGGAGGTGAAAGAATACGAAATATATTCGGTGAATGGATGAGACTTAGAAAACCCCAAGATCGTGCACGAGTTTAACGGTTATTTATTTCATGGATGTCCAATCTGTTACCCTCAAAGTGACACCAAAAAGTCAAATTTTACAGCGTACCATGTAAGACTTTTACGAGGCCACTTTTCAGCGGTGCGTAAAGTTAGAACATCAAGGATACCAAGTGGCGGAAATGTGGGAAAAAGAATACGATCACCGTTTGAAAGCCGATCACGAGTTTGAACGCATTGTGGAAAGTTACAAGTTGGTGGACCCATTTAACCCACGTGAGAGTTTGTACGGAGGATGAATGAATGCCACCTGTTTGCTGTACCACGCAGAGGAGGAGAAAGGAGATGAAATTAGATAATTGGACGTGTGTTTTCTGTATCCTTATATGTTCAAATATTGTCACATAACCGCAGGACACCCGCAAATGCTGACGGAACACATCGACCTGGACAACATTGTCCAATATGAAGGATTAATCAAGTGCAAAATCTTGCCTCCCATGAACTTGTATCATCCCGTTTTACCTCATTGTTGCCAAGGAAAATTGACGTTTCCCTTGTGCGGTACTTGTGCCGAAACGTTAAACCAAGACCAACCTTGTCAGCACACTAAGGAAGAACGCTCCTTGACAGAAACGTGGATCAAGGCTGTAATGTTTAAAGATCTGGACCCAGGATAACCCACTGTTAGAAGTGTACAAAAATTACCACTTTCCCAAGACAGAAAAATACGACACAGGTGACGAGAGTCGGAAAAGCATTTTCGCAGACTACATTGATGACTTTTTGGAACTGAAACAAGAAGCCAGCGGCTATCCTTCCTGGTGCCAGACTCCCAAAGGCCAAAATGAATTCAAATAGAAATACTTGGAGCAGGAAAGCAATTTTTTATACCAGGTAGAGAAAAAACGAATGAAGGCGATTGTTTGTGTCACGATTGCTCAGTCCAGGGTATCCGGAAATGTATAAAATTGGATATCATTACCGCGTTTGATGTGCAAACAATACCGCAGGTCAGTGTTAATCCATATGCAATTTACAAAGACAGCTAGACTATAGAATATCCGCTCGTCAAAGACTTGTAGTCCTCACACCCAGGCGTTAAACATTGGTTCACAAATGAAAAGTAAGTCCGCAGGGTGAATGGGGCGTGTTCGACATCCAATCGGAATTAAGCTAGAGGGTGGGATTAAACCTTAAGTCAGAATTAGAGCTACAATTTGCTGTAAAAATTCAGTAGATGACCTAGAAAGATCGCTGTTCAAATAGGATTGCTCGGAAAAAGCTACTGGTAATTTAGAGGGGAATATTAGGAGCAAAACTGTAAAGAAGAAAAAGCTTCGACAAGGTGAAATTTAATAGCCGTTATCTGATGATGGACTATGTGTAGTGTGAGATGTGAGGAGAATTGTATTATTCTTGTGTTTTCACAGGAAGCTTTTCGTGGGACAGAACTTCTGGTATAAGTTTCGTATTGAGAAGTGAAAGTGACAGTGCAGTCAGAATCGACAACTTCTTGTCAACATAGAAAGAGGGAGTAGGAAAGTGGTATGGAGGAGGAAATAGAGGAGGGGGAGAAGGAACTTGGAAGGAGTCAGGGAAGATGAGAAGGAATTAGGAGATAGAAAGGAATACACAGATGAGTAGAACACGAGGGCAGGTAGAAATACCCCACACTTCAAAAGATGCGAAAGGCTAGTTAAGGGTCGAGCGGGTGAAATATATTTGGGAAATTCGAATTATTGACCATTTGATTGTTATTAAATTGTTAGTCTTGAACGTCTCTCATTTTGTATCTTTAATCATTTAACCGTCGGCAGTGCTGGCTGCGGGCTCAAATATGTACATTTAGTTTTCATTCAAACATATTACAAACCAAAATAAAACCTGGGTGGGACTTCTGCAATAATTTAAATACATATTGGAACCACCCCACCCCAATCCCCTACAACCAAAACTTCACAGTGGGACAACCTTTACAGTTTGTTAAAGTGAAGTTATGTGGCTTGCGTGGAAAAATGGCACAAAGAACATATTTACCAAGATGGAATATTTGTCCAGTCCTTCTCGCTATTTCCAGAGTATCCACGACGAAACAAAATACATGAAATACGTGGACGTTTTTAGTGAAAATTTCATCGTGGTCAATTTCGAGGAAGAAATGGAATCTACAGAAGCTGACGAATTTGGAAATATCATCATTGCGGCCATTGTGACAGCTCATGCTCATCATGGTTAATTACGAGAAAGAACTGGAATTTGCAGAAGCCGACGAATTTGGAAAAGTCATCATTGCGGACTACTTGACAGCTGATGCTCGATTAAAATTGTACAAAGCTTTAGAACTGTTAAGAGATTGTGTTGCATCTACATCGATAGCCTGGGTCACCGGCACCCTAACATCGAAGGACGGACGACAAGATTCTAAGTTTTGCTAGTGGCCGTCCCAGAAGTTACGGCTACGATGCCGGGATACCCAAGAAGAGGTGCACACGGATTGTAAAGTGAAAGGATCGACTCTCAATTATAGCACTAATGAGGTGGTAAACTTTGAGGGTATTGAAAGAATCCTGCAGTCTGGAAAGGATCAATAATTTAGAGTGAAAAAATACCAAAATTTACAGGATTGTACGTCTAGCTAGGATACGAAGTACGGTGTTACAGTTGTGGTTGTGGTTGCCTATGTATCGATGTATGTATAAATATTCAGCTATTCTAGATCATATTATATAGGCTCCACACTTTCCTTACCTTTCTATAGACTTCCCACCCATTACACAAAGTTACGGGGGTGACAGTATGTTAGTGAAGATAGTACCGTTCTCCAGAAAAAATAAGATTTCAAAAACTCGACCTAAATAAGAAAAGATTTACAAGCTCGTGACTTCAATAACACTAGTATAAAAAGGAAAAACGTCCAAGACAGATAGTTCATCGTAACTGCAAACCCCAGAAGAGAAAGATGAATCGTTTTAAGAAGACAACGTTCAAGTTCAGTGATTCTCAAGTGGAGTGCCATGCTGTGCTTTGTTATGGCATGGATGCCGTACGCTATTATCTCAGTGATTCAGTATCAAATCATTGGAACTTTGCTACGACTACTACTACAACTACTGCAATACCTACCATTCAAAGTGATGATGTGCATGTCAAACAAGACATATGTGAATGCAATGTCACTCTTTATCATGGAATATTTACTGGTTTTCATAGTCTATGTCACCCCCAAAGATTTAGCCAGAGCCGAATCTATCTACCTGGGCGAAGGTGATAAAGTTAAGTGCCTCAACTTCACCAGTGCAAACTGAAAGATTCCCATTACTTGGAGCATGCTCGATGGTCTCTGCCACTATCTACCTTTAGTGGGACCCCAGTAATCTCTTGATCGATATTTTACAAGAGAACGAGTTTTGTTTGCATGTGGAGTTGAGAGAAGGCATTTACCGAGCGTTTGTCAACATAGAAAAAAAAAACGCAAACTCAAATTCATCTATCCATTTTTATACTATGTTTTTTTCCAAAGTAAACAAAATCCTAGCGCTTGATAATTCTTGGAGGACACTACTTTTATTACTTCCAATAAAATAGTATAAAAACTGGCTGGATTGCATATGGGATTGAGAGAACGCATTTAGCGAGGGTTTGTCAAAATGCAAGTCCAAAGCAAAGAACAGTTGCATCCGTTACGTTAACAATGTTGGAACTACTGGTACAAAAAAGCTATAAGAGGATTAATTCATGTAAAATCGTTCCAGTGGACAGTGTTCGACTGGAAAAAGACCAGAAGAATTTGATTATTAGTCATCCTATTTCTTACAGGTTAGCCATTCTACACCGAATTCCAGAGGAAGAGTTAGAGGATTACCAAACTCTTGTACACGAACAAATCTTGGTTCAAGAGGAAACGTCTGTGGGACTTGTGGCATGTGAATTAGTGAATAAACTATGTTAAAACGTCCATGCAGTACAATCAGTTCTGTACAAAAAGTATATTTATTACCTCCGACAAAAATAGATATAAAAACTTTGCTACGATGACACGCCCATTATCATTAGTGATGAAACAATTGCCGTGGAAAGAAATCAATGACAGTATTCAGACTAATGGAATGCCAATTCTTTATGCGCAAATGTATCTAAAGTATTTGGGTTGTCATGTGGTGTGTGTTTTAGTGACTTGCTATTGGGATTTCGTTTATCAACCGATTACTTGTGGAATCTCTTTACGGTCTGTTCTGTGAGGTACCATCACCGAAAGGATATTTAGGAAGTAGTCTGTGTTACACTGCCAAGCTTATAGCCAACATTAGCATTATAAACTGTCTCTAGGACTTTTTCGTCGCCAATAATGTTATACAGTGACTTGTTATATTTTACTTTGATCGTTTTGATATGTATTTTATTGATGTACTTAACCTTTTGGCTCTGATGCATTTTTATCTTTCGTTTTCCATTTTAAAGATGTTTTTGAAATGAACGTGTCCTGAAAAAGTATAAAAACTTTTGTCTTCTCTGTCTTCCTGTCAAAAGTGACATTTCCTGCTCTATGGCTACATCTGCTGTCTCTTTCGCTACTTTCAAAGTCATCGAAGACAACTTAGATCGTACCAGCTGGGAGGCCTTATATCTTCGACATCTATTTAACGTGTTAATTGCTGGACTGAGCGGTTCAGGCAAAACCGAATTTGTCAAACGCTTCATCGAACATAAAAGTCATTTGATCGATTGTCCACCTCAACTTATCGTGTGGTGTTACAAAGAGAGGCATTCAGCGTACAGTCTCCTGCGTGAAAATCAAGGCGATTCTATCGTATTTGTGGAAGACATTCCTGGTGAAGACAATGGCATCGGGTCTGACTAAAGTCAAACTCAACTGGTCATCTTCAACGACATGTTAGGAAAAGACGAAGAATAAATTAAACTGTAGTTTTCGGGCAAAGTGCATCATCCTAATGCCAATGTTATTTACATTACCCAAAATCTGTTCCAACAAAGTAAATCCCATCCTATTATCAGTCTAAAAGCTCTTTACTTTGTCTTATTTAAAAGCCCTAGAAATATATACGATGATGACACTCAAACGCCCCATGCCTATTTACTCATGGATTTAAAACCCACATTCCCCGATTATTTTTTATTTCGTAACCATCTGTTTCACCACTGGTGCCATGTCTGAGGGACTGTCGTGTACACTTCGCAGTCGACTTAAGAAAAATAAATCTATAAAATCCTCTGACACTTTTGGTCTGTCTCACACATCATCAACGGTCTTTCAGTCTCATCATTCTGTTACTCTTAAAATGAAATCCCAATGCTCCCAAGGTCATCCCCAAAGAAAAAAATCCACTTCCCGACCCCAACTTACTCCTTTGCTGGTGATGCCAGCCAAATCCAATTTGACACACGTTCTTTCAATTTGATAAAAGAATGGAAACTCGTGTCTCCTGGAACTTCTCCATCTCTTTAGCTGCATCTGATAACTTAGTACCTGCTCCCAAAATCAAAGTCTAAGAGAGACTGGGTATGTTGCAAAGTTGCCTGTCACCAAGTTGGTATTACGTAAAGACTATCAGTGGTGACAATTTCCACTATAACAAAATGATGAGTATCAGTGTTTTTGTGCTTCTGAATGGCAGACAATGTCCCCTAAAAAAAAGTGCACACCACCATCATCGTCGTTCTACTGTTCAAAACAAAAAAGGAGAAAGAAAAGGGAAGTCTTGCCATTTGATCCGGCATCCGAACAAAATGCTTAGACAAGCATCGACGTCTACCCATGAAAAGACCCCATCGTCCAAAGAAAAAAAGGAGCCACCAAAGGTATGATTGTTAGGAGATATAGAAAAAAATCGTCACATTTTCGACGAAGCGAACGTCAAGTATTTGTTTTGTGTCATCGACGCCTTTTCCAAATTAGACTATGCCGTACCATTGTTTTCCTATTCGAGCACTGACTTAGAGAGAACTATAAAACTGTGTTGAAATAAAGAGATCGTCACCCTCTTCGATGGAAAACTGACAAAGACACCCAGTTTCTAAATCAAGCTTTCCAAAAAAAGAATTAAAGGAACGATATATCCATTTTTTGACCACCGAGGATCCCAAACCCAAAGCCAGTAACGTGGGACTTTTTCAACGCACTGTGAAATAACGCATGTGGAAATATTTACGCATAATCACACTCTCAATTATATCGACGTTTTACTACACCTGGTTCAAGCGTACAACCAATCTTACCATCAGAGGATTGGATGTGTTCCCCCCACCAAGAAGTGACTCTCGACAACTAAGTGACCCTCTCTCTTTGAGCACCTGTTTGGTATGTCTCCAACTGTGACTGTCCCCAAGAAAGGTGAAATGTTGATGGCGGAAGATTGGGTGCACATTGAAAAACCCAAACACACTTTCGGCAAAGATTGCTTATCCAAATCGATCACCGAATTATTTTTTGTCACTGGTTGGGTGCGATTTTGTAAACCTGCCGTCTATAAATTGGAAGACATGAATGGATAATTGTTAAAAGGAACTTTATACTTGCCCAAGTAGAACGCATGACCAAAAAATAAGACGAAGTGTACAATATCGAAAGTATTCTCGATAGAAGAACCCATAAAGTGGGAGAATGTCGTGTCAAAGAAGGCAATATCCATTGGAAAGAAATAACCTCTCAGTTCTGATGCTTGGATCGACGCTTCGCATGTCATCGACTATAAAAAGTAGTGAACATTATGCCCTTCAACACAGCCTCAACCACCACAGTGTCCACTCCTTTACTCGGTTCTTCTGTGCAAGATCTACAAAAGCAACAATTGCGGGCGTGGTGTCGAAAACGTTTCTTTCTGCTCAATTTTTGTGGTGTATTGTGTCATCAGTGCTGCCATTGCCAATTTGAGTTTGGAACAAGGAGACAAATTTTGGACCATTTTACTGAGAAGTTGCATCAGTTACGTTACATTCTCTCCAATCCTTCCATTAAATATTATAACTTCTACTCTGATGTGGTGGAGTACAACGTGGTGGAACACACATCCGCACCGTTACTTTGAGTGATTCCTTTCAATGTATATTTTTGCCGCGACCAATGACATAGGAAGGTGGAAACACCTATCACGTGCACATGCAAGAATCCGAATGGGTAGAATTTTATCCCATCTTCTTTTTGACAACCTCAGCCCCCATCGAATTTGAACTAAAAGGACAACCCGAATAGCAGTTACTTGTACCTGAAAATCAATGTTCGCGATACGACTGGAAATTCTACTGACTGTAACGAGGAGGTAGCTCCCGTCGACATTTTCATGCATTTCTTGTTCAAAGAAATGGATTTGTATTTGAATAACAAACTGCTCAGTAGCAGCATGGATACGTACCCTTACCGAGCGTACAAGGAAAATCTCGTGACGTACGGAAAAGAAGCCAAGATCACCAATCTGGATGCTTGCTTGGTATGGAAACCTGACATGGTAGGCAAATTCAAAGACACCCATTTGATTGCAGAAAAAGAACCAAACCACAAATAGGTATGAAACGACCGACGAAACAAAATCAAGGATGGGCAGAGATTAGAACTGATGGATCGTTTGCATTTGGACAAGTGGTTACAAGAAGTATTTGCTGATCGAAGTGGATATCGGCCTAAGACTGAATATCAGCGGTACCACTTACATTTGATGGCTGATGCTGCCAATTACAAAACAGCCATCCAAGAAGCCAGACTCTACGTGCGACAATTGGAAGTGCTACATGAAGTATGAAACAATATCAGTCACACTTTGAGCAGAATGACAGCCATTTATCCAATACGACGAATGGAAGCGAAAACTGTCACCATTGCCACTAGACTTCGATCCAAATTCGAAGATCATCTGTTCAAAGAAGAGGCATCCAAACGTTCAATTATTGGCACCGTTAGCAATTGAGTCCTCAACAGATCTCCCGATTAAATCCTTCCTAGTTCGAGAATTACAACATGCCCAAGATTGAAGTCAGTCTAGATAGCAAGACCTTTTTACCACGCCTTTCGCATCTAACTTTGACAGGAGGAATTACTTTAGGTCGTACTTTTCCCTGTCCAAATATACCGGACAGATAGGGACCAACACCAGTCAGGATATTTTGTACGACGATTATGCAGGAATTTACGCTTTGTGGGCTTTTAATTTCACTCCAGACCAAAGCAGCGTCGAAGTACATTTCCACCCTATAAAATCCGGTCGAATGCGTGTGTTACGATTGCTACAGATATACCCTAGACGGTGAGCATCATCTTGTATGCCGAATTCGAAAATTTGATAGAAATCAACAGTTTGAGAGAAGTCATTCTAGACTATTAGAAGCTATGAAAGACTCATCGTTCTTTGAAAGGTGGAGAATCTTTTGGAAAATGGAATGGTACAATAACGTAGGAGCAGAACACAAAGACATTCATATCCAGATGGCCAGAATAACAACATTTAGTTTCCTGTTTTGCTAAACATCGAGGGTAAACCGATACATGATTGACCAACAAACATTGCTATGGATACCAAAAACGATCATACCAGTCGAATTCTTCTTAGGATGAGTTAAGATGAAAATTCGGATGAGTATCTAGATGATACTCGGAGTATGATCTCGGAAGAAGCAGTGTTGAATTAGTGGTATAGAGATTTTCGTGATCATTCATTAACTGTGAAAATACCCAAAACAAACATGGATACCCGGAAACTTTATTGTCTTTTGAAAAACAGTTCGTACTCTGCTTTTCGAAATTCTGTCGTGTGCGCTAAAGATAAACTTTCTCATCGCAAACCCTAAAGACCATCATAACACGGACGACAGTCATTTCCCTGGAACTCACTGGATCACCATCTACTTTCCCTACGGCACCTGTGTGAAGCATTTTGATTCGTCTGGATTATCGACTTTGAAAGACGACATCATTGTGTATAATTTCTTCATCAACGCAGTCTTGGATATCCATTAGAACATTGAGTGACTTATTTTGATCGTGATCCTTCTAGAAACAATGAAAAAGTAGATCACTTGGTTTTATGACCACTTTATGGATGTATCTTGTCTTAGCTAGGTAACGTTGTGTACATCCATGGCCAAATGACCTCCATCAATGGAAGTCTAACATTACTACACAACGTTATCTACCGTGTCAGAAATATGTTATTTGATTATGTATGAATTGTTATATTATGTGTTGCATAAAAATGTTATAAAAGTGTTGGTGGTTTGTTTTAATTACTATACATACTCTTTGATTTAGCTCTATCCCTCATTATAAGATACGCTATAGAGTTCCTACCCAACCAATATTAGGAATGTTTTCTATCACATCAGCGCTTGAACCATATAAAGTGACGTGGTCTCCATTCTGACCATCCATTGTTAATTTGTCAATCTATGAAGATGCCTTCAAAACTAGCAAAGCTTAATGAAGCATACGCAAAGCTGAATGAAGCCTACGTAAATTTACATCGTGTCAGTCAAAAACCGGATACTCAAGCCTGAAGAGATTGAAAATGCCGTGATTTTGAAAGAAAGTGACCGAAGAACTGATAGAAGAATTGTTTAAAGCCGAAATCAAGGAGAAGCAGAGAGGGAGAGAGAGAGAGAGAGAGAGAGAGAGAGAGAGAGAGAGAGAGAGAGAGAGAGAGAGAGAGAGAGAGAGAGAGAGAGAGAGAGAGAGAGAGAGAGAGAGAGAGAGAGAGAGAGAGAGAGAGAGAGAGAAGCAACAGCAGGAGGCAGACAGAGGCTTTGTGGACTGTCACATGGACACGAAAGATGTTTCCCTCTCCTTCTGCAGCGGACCCTATCATGTGGGAACGCCTACAGTCAGATTGGACGCAACCTTAGACGATAAGAGATTGCCATAAACCCCAACAAAACACTCCTTTCAGTGCTACCTCAAAAAAGAGATAGTAGTCAAAATTCTCAAAATATTTGTCTTTGTGTGTTGTTAGGTTAAAAAATAGAAGTGCTTATAATAACTTCTTTTCTGTGACTTGTAAGATAGTTCGTGTTACATTTTAAGTTGAAAATAGAGGTGTGCCTTAAAACACTGTGTTTTTCAGACATGTAAGGGAGTGTTTTTAAATGTAGGAGTGATACTAAAATGTACTTATAGGAAACAATGAACATGAGTGTTTCTTTTAGGTCCGCGTGTTCTATGGTATTGATAGCGAAGTGGGTATTAATTTTTGTGCATGTGGGTGTTTTCCTTCAAGTCACACTTAAGGGATATAAAACACAGCGGGTGGTAAAATTCCTAGGCATGCAGTTCGATAACAACCTTGACTAATCACCACATCAACGGCTTTATTAACTCGTGAAATAAGTGTCTACATTTACTTCAAAACATTAAAAGATCTACATAAGCATCCAACCAGGAAACAATATTAACCATCTATAGGCACTCATAAGATCGAAACTGTACAACGGGTGTCAATTGTATAACTAGATGCAATGCAGAAAAAAAGCGTTGGCTATCTGCACTTCTATACTTCCCTCAACCTCACTCGACGAACTCCAAATACTCACTGGAGACCTACCACTAAAGCTGATAAGGCAATAAATGATGATCAGATATTCAATGTGACTCACATCCAGCCTACTACGAATCTCACGAAAATTTTTATAAATAAGTGCAACAAAACCTTGTACCGAACCTATCAGGTGCAAAACTAATCCTTGAATATAGGAAAGAACTACCAATTTTGGAACAACAGGATGGATACATTAAATCCCTGATGTAACACATTGGGAAAACTCTAAATCAATGATTAACACCAGAGCCACTGAATACGGAAACAAAGTGAGACAGGGGCTGCGACTAAAAGCAAACATTGCAGAAGACATTCTTGACACCTCCTCCAGTTTCATAAAAAATTACACTGATGGATCTAAAGCACTAGTACCACCCAGAGCAGCAGCAGTGGTAATCTCAGAATACGCAAATGTGAATCAGATTGCCAGACCACTTATCTACTTATAATACTGAATTTTGGGCCATAAGTTATACCTTAAGCTGGGTCTGACAAAACAACACCCCTAAATGGTAAGCACCAGAGACTCCCTTAGTGTAATAACATCAATAAAAACAAATAACACTAAATCAGGTACATCTTTTTGAAGATATCGCCAGTTGTACTAAGGGACGTTCGCTTGGTACGTTCGTTGGTGTGCTGAAAGGTAGCGCTTTGTAGTGTGACACAAAGTGGGAAATCGTGACGTTTATTTTCACCAATCTAATGGGTTAATGTCTCTCAGAATACACGACTCTGCCAGGTGGTTGTTCACTTCTGTTTGTATGGTGACAGACATGTCGTTGTTTTTGTGGCTCAACAGGCTACAACTGATCCCATGAGGTCAAAAAGTCGTCCCTTTTCTGTTTTTCTGTTTTATTTTCTTGGCAGTAGTTCGTCAGTTGCAGGAAAAACTTCAGTCAGCCGTACTGTAGCTGCAGATTAAGTTGGCTGGCATAGTAATGTAGCAGTCATAATGTCTGTTTTGCTTTCACTTGCTACATATTGGTCAAAGCTTGAAGCTTGGATACAAGCCAGTTGACACCGCATACATGCGATTTTCATGCCAACCCGAAAATCGCCTTGTTAATGATGCAAATTAGTCAACTGACTGTCTTCTTGATGCCCTCATCAGAATCATCTTTCTGAAGAAGATTGCCTGAACAGCAGGTAGGATCATTGAAAAACAGGAATTGCTGAAGCTTATTTCATGGGTCAATTGTTCAAAAGGCTGCAGAATTGCAATAATTCCTGTTGCTAAAGCCCACCACCTTGTTTTCATGGATAGCGCCTTGTTGTACTTCTCGTCACATTCAGCGACATACACAGATACAGCTCTTTTTTACTTTATCAAACGATCCAGCATCTGGAAACGTCGAATTAAATCTGGTCAATATATCCTTATGCAGTAGATGGTTTGGCACTCCGAGTTACTCTTGAATGGCATGAAGGCTCCAGGTACACTTGAAGAATGTCGAGACTGTCCCACACTCTATCATGAGTGTTATCAAGTCAGCTACAGATGGCTGCGTCTGAATAGCGTCATGCAGATGCAGCTGCAGTGTGTGGACAAAACAACTGACGCTGGAAAGATATGCACCACGTACCGCGTTCACCATGTTTGCGCTTTCATCACGTATGGTCAAGTGTACAAGTTGTTTTTCAATATTCCAGCGATTATCTATATCCAGCAGAGCACCAGCTAGTCGAGCTCCAGTGTGCTGTCCATCAAACGTTTCATAATGAAGGACAGCAGCTCGGCGTGTAAATTTGTCATCGATCCAATGTCTCGTGAAGCTCATGAAAGATGTTTTTGTTGTCTGCGCTGTCAAAGTATCTGTAGTTAGACACAAATGTTTGCTTCGCTGATGGCAGCCTAAACACGACCCCTCACTGTATCGTACATCACAGGTATGATATTTTTACTGAATAATTTGCAGCTTTATAGCACGTATCTTGATTCAAGTACATCAATCAGTTTTTTAAAGCCACTATCATCAACAATTGAGTATGGCTTGATGCCAAAGGCAATCCTTTTTTTGATGGCCAGGTGTACTTTGTGCGCCATTGGTCTGTCTATAAACCACTTTTTTCTTGTTATTGGTGTTGTATATTGTTTGCGGAGTCCTTTCCGTCTGCTGAAGGACAGATTTCGAAATTGCCAAGAATGCTGCTGATGTTTTCTGGTTTATGACCTGTTTGTACTCGTCCTGATGTTTTAACGAGAAATGATTATTCAGTGGAGTTGTTGTGAATGACGTCGCAGAACTACTGCCACGATAAATGACTGCGTTGCACAACTGGCACATTGCTTTTGCAAATCTTAAAGAAATTTCAAATTAGACTTCACTTATGAATTACTGAACTAACCAAGTTCAAGAACAACAATCTAATAAAAATTAAATGGTCAAATAATTCAAATTTCCTAAGTACACTTCTTCCGCTCTGCCCTTTAATAGTCTATCGCATCACTTAATTCCGAGTGTGAGATTTCCACCTGTCCTTGACTTCTACTCATCTATGTATTTTTCTCTACTCTCCTAATTCCTTCTCCTCCTCCTCTTCTCTACTCTACACTCCTCCTCCTCTGTTTCATCCTTGAGACTACTTTTTCTCCTCCCCTCCACCTTCTATATGACAACTTCACTTTTGTCTACTCCGAAAGATTTGCTTGTCGCACTTCCGTCTCCTCTCTTTGAGACTTGGGACTACTGCACTTGAATAGTAAGTTTCATTTTCGAAGCTTTTCTTCTCTTACAATCTGGTTTTAAGCTTTACAGAAAAATTACGAGTGACTTGTTGGACTAACCTTTCTTTTTTATAAATCTGTCTAAATCTAATGAATATTTTGAGCTCGAGCTATATTGCTGAATTAGGTTTTAATCACACATTCTATCTTAATTACGATTGGACGTATCTGTGAACTGATTCAATCAACTTAGTGGACAATGACCCATCGCTGTCTGTCCACGTGGGGACGGATGTGAGCACACACCGTTCACCCTGCGGGTTTCTTTTGATCTCTGAACCAATATCTAATGCCTGGGCGTGAATACTACAAGCCTTTGACTAGCTGCTCTTAACTATAACCTGAATGACGGTCAACGCAAACTTGCATAAGGGAATAACTATGCCTGTGGCGATTTTTGCACATCAAACGTTTTAATAATACCCATGATTATACACTTTCTGATAGCCGGGCTGAGCAAACGTGACAAAGAGATGCAGAGGGGAACGTATTGGACAACAATGGTGGTGAAATTACAAGAACAACAACGCTAGAAATCGTTAATATCAACGCTGCGACGGAAACAACAACTACCACAAAACTAACAGCATTAACCCCCCAATAAAATAGAAACAATAACAGATATAAACGAGGACGCATGTGACAATAGTACCGACAACAGTAAAGCATAACACTAACATAGGATCAATAACAACAATAAACAAAAATAAAAATGATATAGCACCACTAAGAATGAGACAAACAACAGCAATAAGAATGAACAACAGCAGCAACAACACTGGCAGCACCACACAAGAGGAATGAAGTGGCATCACAAATAATACCCCGCTACCAAGGCTAAGACCTCAACCACTAAACCCGATGCTGTCAACTACCACCACAACCAATCTGTCACGAAACCTAATTACATCATATAAAATAGCCATCAAGCAGGACCCTCCATACACATAATACAAAAAGATGTGATAGAAATAGAGAAAAAACTACAAGACGCAAATAACAACTACTACGAAATATCGGAATGCAAAGAACAAGCCATAACACCAAAAGGGAAAAACCCAATTAAAGAAATACTCAACATCAAACGAACGATCAACGCAGACGAACGATCATCGACAAGCAACCCCCCCCAAGAAAATCAGCAACTTGTCAACAAAAGCAACATAAGCAAAATAGACAACATGAAAAACAATGGAATTACATATAAAAACCGCTCATCCACAAAATTTAATCAGATTGAAGCGCAGACAGGAAACAAATACCAACAGATGAGAGCAAAACCTACAAAATATTTATCAGAAGCTACATAGAATTTTTTTACGAAATAATTCCAAAACCCTGGAAACAATATTAATGCAACAACACAGAAGCATGTTCAAAATAGTAAGACCACGGAGCATTTATATAATTATATATGTAACACCATCAACCAAGTAGCCAAATACATTGAAATAATACAAATGCTGGCATCAAAGTCACATTCATATGCACCAGACTACAACAATAAGATACAGATGAGAGACAGAAGCATCAGCAAGAGAAAGACACCCATGCACTAGATTCAAAGCAATATTATAACAACCACACATACACCTAAGAAAAGCCACTGCAGAGATAGAAAAAGACATAAAATGCAACAACGTAGCACTTAAACAAATTACAAAATTAAGAAATGGAAACGGAAACGAGACGACAACTGTATTGGTTGAATTCATTGCCCACCACCCATGACCATCAAACTTGGACCACCATGGAAAGACACAACTAATACACAAAAATATCACCAAGCCTCGTTATTGCAACAAGTGCAATGCTGGAGCCACTTTGCTAAACTATGCCGGAAACACACAAGACGCAGCATATGCAGAGAAAAATATACAGGAAATTATAACTACACAACACATAGATGTGCTAACCAACATATTCAGCGGAATGCTCATATGCAATAATTGAAAAAAGAACTATACAGCTCATGGAAAACAAACAAATCCTTACAAGCAAGCCAATAAGGAACAACGAGAACTCTACTCAAGTCCAAAAACAAACACAACTCGGCCAAATCAAGCCAAAAAAAGGGAACAAAAGCAACTCTACTCGAATCCAAACACAAACACAATTCGGCCACATCGAACAAGCACAATTTACCAAGGTAGACCCAAAACTACAACAACTAACCAATCAGAACCACTCATCAAAATCACCTTAAAGAGGCCTACAACTACTCCAAATCCACTACAATCAACGATGAGAAAACAAAACCACAACGTAAATAAAACTTCTGAACACATACAGCAACAAACTACAACAAAGACAACCAACACCTCACCTACCAACTACATGGCTCAAAAACTCTTAACACAACAACTGCAGGAAGTGATCCAAGAGATTAAACAGAATACGCATAACAACCATATCAAAAGAGAAGATGTCTTACACCTGCTCTATAAAGGAATAGAAAAAATACTTCTCAAAGACAACTAAAACAGTGCATGGGACAACATATCCAAGTGTAAACTATAACGTGCTTCTTGTATGCTTCTAGTATTGAGAGTAACCCTACAGCAGGAAGCACATCAGACTACCAAAACCAAAACACAAACACCAACGTATATTTATTATGAATAACGTCCACACTACTTCCCTCACATATTCCAAGACCAAGCTACAGAACAGGTAAGTAACGACTCACTTTTCAACGACTACTTCGAACTAGAAGAATGGAGGAAAGCACTACACAACAAAATCCCCAAAGCACCAGGGGAAGACAACCTTGGAAACGCCTTTTACAAACATCTACCAATAAATATGCAACTTATTATAATCGACATGATCAACTTTATATAGAAATCAGGTAACATACCAACACCATGGTAACATGCAATAGTTATCGCTATACCAAAGCCAAGAAAAGACCCTAAAAAGGTAGCCTCATACCGACCCATCTCTCTAATAAAAACTATCTGAAAAATTATGGAAACTATGATCAACAACAGGATAAAACATCATCTGGATACAAACCAACTACTCTCTGAAAACCAAAGTGGATTTAGAAACCACTGCTCCACCATTGACCAGCTAATAAGAATGGAGGCGGATATGAAATTAGCCTTTAAAGCAAATCAAAGAAGTCACAGACACATTATAACAATTTTCCTTGACTGTGTAAAAACCTTTGATTTGGTATGGACGAAAAGACTTATCTCCAAACTCAATCAATATGGTATCAATTGAAGGATGCACCGCTTAATCGCAAATTTCCTAACAGGAAGGCACATTAAAACTAGAATCGGCGACACTATACCTACACATTAGACAACGTATCACCACAAGGAAGTGAATTAAGCCCTACTCTATTAAACGTCATTGTTGACAACCTGTGTGAATAGATCGACAACTCTATCAGCCTGCCCCAGTTGGCAGTTTGGAAAGCAGGACATTCAAAGAACCAATCATACATCAAACTACCTCGACTCAATTTCAAAATGGGTCTACAACTGAGGCTTTAAAATCTCCAGTGATAAAATGGTTGGAATGCTTTTATCCCCACACAACAGACGGAAGCCCAATTACCCAATACTCTATCTGCAAGGAACATGTGAAAATTTGTCACACAGACGTATTTCCTGGGAATGCTACTAGACGAAAACTTCAGTTGGAAACCAAACATAGCAGAACTAACCATACAATGTCAGCCATACAATGACATCAGCCTACTAAAACATCTAATGTGAACAACATTTGGAGCGGATCAACGCACTTTACTAATACTATATAAGGCGCTAATTAGAGCAAATAAATCCCTTTTTCCAAAAATTAGACGACATGCAATATAAAGCGGTCAGACTATGCACATGAGCACTACCAAGCACTTCGAATGACAAACTACATATACTAACAAGAGAACTATCCCTGCACATAAGACGAGAAGAACATATCTTACGATTTGCTATTAGAAACTCCATACACTAGGAAAATAACCCAATCAAAATAGCTTTCAGAAATTGTAGGAGGCCGTCCAGCAAACAACTAGTACCCAATCCATCGGCTAGCAAGAGAGTACATATACTTCGAGAGGAAATGCACATCCCAGAAATACAGGCTGCACAACACAAAAATTGCAACCTAGCATTCTGTAAGAACAACATACCCATAATATACCTTTTAGCGCTGATATTAGGACATAAGTAACACAACCGTTGGAAAATACTTTTTGGTATACACAAGATTTTAGAGGAATATTATACAGGATTTATAAACATGTATACGGTCGGATCAAAATCCAAAGAACACATTAGAACAGCAGCCCACAAAACATAACACAATGCTAAGGTAAGACTATCACACACTTTATAAAACAGATAACAATACTAAGATAAGAACACAACAACTTTCATTCATATACTATTAACAAAATCTGATCTGTCAAACACATTCCTACCTCTCTTTCCTCCCCTGCCAACAACCAAAAAAGCACGAAAGCAATTCCATAATCAACTACCAACTCCCCAGCATGTTTGTTTAGTAACCTTCTATTTCCTTTTTTCTTTCTTTAATTCCTGCTCCAACCCCGCATGTACTCCCACTTAACCGGGAAGAGAAAAGTAGTAGGGCATAGGCAATATGTAAAAAAAGGAACGGAAGAAAGAAGAGGAAGAAAGGAAAAAGGAATACGACTCAGACGCAAGAGATGAAAGTCCAAGTGATGACTCTTTTAATAAATAAATACATTTTTTTCCAGTACAAGCATAACGTAACCCGCTAGAGGTACAATTTCACCTCGTAAGAAGGTGTTATTGCCTATCCAACTCGGGCGGGTTAAGCAAGCAAAACGCACGCTAAGGTCCCCAAACAGGTGCTAGATAACCACACAAGCAAACACCAGTGATGTTAAAAGATATTCCACATAAACAAGCATCATGTTTTTCCAAGACAAGCATAATGTAAACCGCTCGTCTGCCCAACTATGGCAGGTTAAGCAAGCAAAACGCACGCTAAGGACCCAAAACATGGCTAGGCAAACCATAGTAGCAAACACCTGGGTGAAATACTTGTGACGACAAGCCAGTTTATTAAAAGATTTTCCACCAAGAAGCCCTCTTTTGCCCTCTTCCGGACAAACAATCCAAACTGATGCAAGGGGCAAAAAACAGGTGCTAGGGAAAACATACTAGCAAACACCAGAGTGGAATACTGAAAGCAGAAAGTACGTGCTGCTAAATAATTTCCACTAAGCTTTCAACTCCGTGGCAAATCCCCTACCTCTACAAAAACTGAAGATTAGGGATCTCATGCTTCTCAAGCTGCGTCCGCACTCCCAACCAGACACATCAAATGAGATAACGATTTGAGTAGAACATGTTTTGTAGGGGGCCAGACCTGGGAGATCACAGCATTACATAGGTTAGGTCCACTCCTGTGCCTCGAAAGGATATCTAATCTATTATATTGCCTGAAAGGTTGGACGATTTTATATGTGATAGATTGATGTTCATAAATCTGTATTTTGAGTGTGGTAGTTGTATGTACATAAATCTGATTGTGTTTTTATGTGATAGATTTATGTTTATAAATCTACGTTTGTATAATATGTCCATGTCTCTGTCTGTCTTTAACTACGTTTCTATATATCTTTCTCTATCTTTCACTAGCGTAAGGCGTATTCAGGTCACCCCCTTACCATACTGTTCCGCTCGATTGTGGTTAGCCTCTTTCAACATTGTTGTCAGTGTCCAAATCCTTGACGTTACACCTCTTCAATTCCTACTGTCCGTATACAGTCCCAATCTGTTAACCTTTCCCTTGTCCGTATACATTCCCACTCATGTTAGATTTCCACATGCGAAATTCTCACTGTCCCTATATTACAAACACCCAAATTTAAAATTTAAGTCCAATTGTCCGTATATTATCCCATTCACTACTAGCATGACATGGCCTGTTCAGTGCTGTCTAGACACTTGAGTAACCAAGTTTCATTTATTTAAACAAACTTTTGTGTTCACTATTATCCTCTACTATATACGGCAGGTCATTACAAACAAAATTAAGACTATCGGTAAATTATCAAAGTGGTAGTGGTTCAATATTTTAAAACGTAATGACGTGACCCTAACTAGTTATGTAACTATCACGGCCGGCATCTTACTTTATAGGCTAAGTGTTCAAAAATTATAATGTTGGTCTATGGTCCCACTATTGCCCTAATTTTATTCGTAACTAGCCCAAGTGAATGTGTTGTGGCCCAAATTTGTCCAATGGTAGAGTCTGAGCTTCTCAGCTGGGATATAGGGTCCCTATAAGAGATTTTAGATATATAAAAAGTCTTGGGGTTTGGGAAATCCTTCCTCTTTGTAACATTTTAGTTGTTTCGGTTTTTGGTCATTATGCTGTTTGCCTGACAGCTTACTCAAAGTCAGTTGGCTGGCTCATTCGGAATGCTGAATAACTCAACTTCTTAAAAGCCACTTGAGCAGGCAAGTCAGATACCATTTGGTCAGTCTGTTCAATGTCTTAACGTATGAAATTTATATAATATGAAACATTTAGCGGGTGTTTAATAATTTTTCTTTAATGACTCTACATTTGCCTGCAGAAAACGGGCTACACAACAGATCTTGTTTACATACAATATTTGTATCCCGATTTATATAAAAAATATTGTCAAGAACAGTGATTTAAAAATAGAAATAAATTACAAAGATCTGTTATTTAATACTGTAAAAATAAATTATTTAATTTTAGAAGAAAAATTTCATTTATATTTTGATTTGAAGACATGCTCCTTTTTCAGTATTTACCTTTAGTTACTTTTCACTAGACTCATTGAATGTTGGTATAAAGACACACTTTATATTATTACGTTATAACCAATGAAAAAGGTCGTAACATTAGTCAATTAATACCATTGCAATTATACAAGAACAATACTATAAATTATTTGTGTTATTTCTTTAAAATTTGACAAAAATGTTTTTAAGATTGTTTGAATCAATTTACAATATTGCTTCAATACAGGGACTCCGCGTGGCATATTTTGGAAATTTAACTTCAAGGTCAAATCTAGTGTCTATTACCTCTAGACGTGCTATTTGAAGTTTGTCACCCGACGTGTACAGAACGTGAGCAAGCATACATTTTTGACGGATTAATCATTAAGGATAGATTGGCTTGGCTCCAGATAATGAATAATATTATTTTGTCTCTTTGTTATGTTCTCTAACGAAAATGAATGATGAAACGTATGACAGAAATTTAAAAATGTTATTCTGATATCAATACTGACCATTTCCCAAGAGAAATCAATTTTGTAAAGTGATGTTTATGATAATTTCGCTCCCACCCATCAGCCAATTTGACAAGTCCTAACAGCGCAAGTTCCATTTTTATAAGTCGTTTATATAAGTTTTGAACCCAACACCTTCCGTGGACGCTCTAACCACTTAGGCCACTGGACTGGTTCTACATAAAAAGCCATTTTAATATGCATATAAGATTCATGCTAAGTTAACTGGATTAAAGTCTTTCTCAAAGGGATGAATGAGTTTTAACATGATTGTATTCATGAAAGCGTGTATTCACACATGATCAAATACTACTGACATCGACGTTTATTTTAATAAACAAAAACCTTCGAGGATTTGTTTTTATATAAAATATTAGTCAAGTAGAATGTGAACTAGCGTGTGCTATTTGATCTTTAACTTGGACTGCTGTGAAAAAATCGCACGTTTCATACCAGTTGAAACTTTCCCGATCGTACAGGGAAAGGAGGAAACTTTAAAAGGAGTACAATTGTCAGATAAGAAAGGAGAAAATACGTCTTTTTCGAAACATTTTGTTTATTAAAGCTCTATTATAGCAGCAAATATTTAAATATCAACATTGAACCATTCAACGTGACACAAAATAAAGCATTAATAAGTAATTGGACATTAAATTGCCTTGTGGACAATTTGGTGAAATATTATTCAACAGGCCGAACAAAAATGCTTCAAACATGGAGATAAATTAATTGAAGTAAAGAGTTGCAACACTTGGTACAGTTTCCAACATGTAGTAATATATATTTGACAAGATGTGAAATCCCATGATGCAAAGACGCTACATTTTGTACAGTAATCATATGACTGTAACATATGCTTAGAAGGACGTGAAGCCTGCTATGCTTGTCACAGTGGCCAAATGATTGTAGCATGCTTAGCAAAATGTGAAAGTCTATGATATACAGCTCCTACGTTTCTTACAGTGACCAAATAATTGTAACTTATGCTTAGAAGGACGTGAAAGCCCAGGATGCACAGCTGCTACTTTTGTTAGAGTGGCCAGATTATTGTATGTTATTCTTGCAAAAGAACGTGAAAGACCGTGATGCACGTGCTATACGTTGGGACAGCGGTCATTTGGATTTAACATGCACAGTAAGATGCACCCGTCTCTGATGTATTACATTTTGTCATGTGTAATAATAAATACATTGGAATTACTTTTATAATTGAATTTAACTCGCATGTACATGTATATTCATAATACCCATTTCCTTCCAATAATCTCTATATGTGTTGTGGCAATAACGAACAGAAAGAAAAATGTTGTCTTTTTATATTGCTCTTTCCATTAATACAAACAACGAAATTACTATCCCAAACATTATCTCACAATTCAGCATCAGAGCTCTGAAAGCATATTCCAATTTATATGGTTACATGGTGAATTTAGTGTTGCATTTAAAAGGAATTAAAATTAGTTTGTGTTATGAAGGGCCTTGTAAATTATTTTAGTGCATATTTAATGCTGTAAGTTTTGAAAAATAGTTTTGAACCAAGTAAAGTTTATCCCAGTATTTGTAAAGAAATAGGAACAAGTAAAATTTACATGTCATACGGTGTTTGACATCAATCAGAGCAAGGTATGTGTAATATAATTTATTTGCATGTCATATAGCCTAATTTTCGATGCCAAAGAAAAAAAGGTTAAAACATTTGCAGGGATTTGTTTAACACATGCTGAAAATTTATGTATTTGAAGTGGAATTTTGGATGAAATTAGAGCAATATTTAAGAGTCTTTTGCGTCAGCATGTTTTCGCCTGCTTGGCTAATTCATATTTAGAAAATCTAAACCGATGTGTCGCACTTTAAATCATTTACATTCAAATTTCAATTGAAATGTCCTCAAATTCATTTCTTTTTTTAATTTGAAACTAAAGGATTTCACACCATGCCATGCGACGATTGCTTGTGTGTGCAAGATCAGTTCATCCCACATGAACAAGTCTATAAAATTATTGATATTTGTATGCATCTGAAACTGAGGTGAACTTACATTTGGTGGGGACATACGGCCAGAAAATAACCGTAAACACAGACACCGATATCCCATTCGGTTGCGGCTGAATGTTCTGAAATCTTTTTTATAAAATGGCTTTTATGCAGAATGTGAAAAGTTTAGTAATACGTTTGAGGAATTGGTCTAGAATTCTGAAGAAATTCTACAAAGAGCTGACGTTATCACAGGGCTGCAAGCACAAGACGTTGTAATGAAGCAAATACGAGCAGCTATAGATAGTTGAATGCTTTACATTGTATTTATATCACCTAAATTTACAGCTAAAGAGACATTTACTAGCGGTTTTTAGCCATGCCATAAAAGATGTGAAGTGTGTGTTCTCGTAGTATGAAATTGAGACTTGTTTAGGTATCATAAGGCTTGCTTGCGAAGACTCAAAGAATATTATACTCAGTCTGAGTTAGTAGTCTCCTAATTCTAGTCATCAACCAGTCTGAGTTATCAATTTGCTAATTTTAATTAGGAATCAATCTGAGATATCATGGTTTTAATTCTAATCATCTGTCTTTAAGATAGTTTGTAAGCCATTTAATTCATTGCAAACGGAAAATGGAAGGCTCACATGAAGATAATTACAAACTCATATTTTTCTTTGTCTTTTTATACTTGATTAATTAGTTTAACAATAACAGCCGTTTAAACATTTTTACGGACAATCGTTAACACTTTCTTCAAAATTTACCAATGCTGAAATCAGACTGCTTTTAAAAAATACATTATCATATAACACGTAACTCTCATTACACACACACACACACACACGCACACACACACACACACATATATATATATATATATATATATATATATATATATATATATATATATATATATATGTATATATATATATATATATATATATATATATATATATATATATATATATATGCAATCATATGTAAAATGTCCTAAGTGTCATTCAAAAGAGGATGTCGCATGAACGCACAGTTCAATAATAATAATAATAATAATAATAATAATAATAATAATAATAATAATAATAATAATAATAATAATAATAATAATAATAATAATAATAATAATTAAAGGAGTTATGGCTGCAATACAATTGAAATTGTTTGTTAATTTGACGAGTTTTTTTAATTTCATTTGAAGCGAGCATACATACAGCATACGTTTATCGCATAACTAAATATTATTTATTTAATTAACTAAATAGTATAGTGTAATTTAATGTACTGAAATAATATAGGATCTTAAATGTGTATTGATTTAATATTTAATTTAGAAAGCGAATTGAATAATGTTAAGCTTTTGCGAGCTTTGATAGATATTGTCGTTCATTTTGACTAATATCTTGCATTAATTATGCGTGGAAAAATAATCCCAGACACAGTTATGTAATAATAACCAATATTTAAAAGTAGATTTTGTCAAGGAGAAACTGTCCATATGAAAAGGAAATGGAACGTTTGACAGTGACAAAATCATTTTTGAAGACATTTCCAGTTGTTGATACATTCATGTGAATGAACGATAACTGGACCCAGAGATTTCAGATTTGCTGTATTATATTTGTGCTCGCATATTTGCATTATTTGATTTAGAACTGTATAATACATTGTATCTTGGACTCATCGGTTTTGATGCACTTAAATATCTACAAGTAATCTTAATCGAAATTGCATTACATATTTTACAGAATAAAATGCTGTGGTTCGATACATTTCTTCATTTAGGACACCGGTTTATGTCCACATTCTTCTGAGAACGGAAGTTGAGTTTAGCTTTATAAACTCCTATAAATTAACATATAAACTAGTGCTGTATATAAGGTGAACTCCATGTTAGATTATACCGCCTAAAACTCTCCCAACGTCTGATAGAAACTGATCGATTGATCTATTCTCTTGGTTTTATTTGTTGTTCTTCTTGTTTTGGGTTTAACGCCATTTTTCAACAAGTGATATGCTTGACATGGCATAACGAATTCCGGTGGGGGTAAATTGGTCACATTTGGACAGACGAGATATCTTTTCCTAATTATATTTGTCAATCGAATCGAAAAATGGCTACCAAAATGTTTATCGTAATAGTAAAACAAAACATTCCGGAATGCTGGGTAAGACAAAATTCCCATTATTACAGCCAATAAGGAGAAAGAATACTCCGCAAATATTTCATCTGCTTATTTTAGACCAATCAACATCGCATGAAGCGATGCTTTAACATGTCAAAAATATGAAACGTCAAACACCATATGTACCGACTATGTGATAAATTAGGAATCTTTAGTCCTTTGCATGACGTCATTTGTGACTTCATTAAATGTTAACATAATTTACAAGTGTTACATATATAAATGATCTCAAATGGGAAATGATTTATTATTCATTTTATGAAACGTGATGAATAATGTGTCCAAGGGTCGGAAAAGCTGTACCGTGTTCAACGAGTTTCATAAATTTAATATTACATCATTACCCATTTGAGATTATGTTTATCACATATTTATTATTTTAATGAAAATCATTTAGAGTGAAAAAAGATGGAATTATTTTGTTCATTCTGACAAAGATGTTTCACCTTTCATTTGTTGAACGTAAAAATAGTCTCAGACACTACTTCGAATAATATTGCGCAGTTCTATAGCCAGTAACATTTCAAAGTAGATTTTGTTACAAAGTATATTTCAAGGAGCAACAGTCATAAAAAGTAAAAAATAAAACTTAACATAGATCATCTTTTTTCAACACTGCATCTCTGTTACTGGTTCCCTCTTCCAAGCCGTCTATCATTTTGCTGATCCCATTAGTTTTTTTTGTATTCGAGCCACAGTATGGTAAATTTGTCATATTCCGAAAGACATAGCCTTCATTTTCCAGTGCCCTTAAGGCAATCGATTTGAAAATGGCCGTCAGACTGTTGATAATATAAAACAGCTTCAAAATTCGAGCTATGGAAAAAGTCTACTGTCTTAGCCAAGCATTGAATAGAATATTGAGCCTTACTATGGGATTATCTAGTCCAATCAGAATCAAATAAAGTGAGATAATGACATGTGGTCATATAAAAATATTAACCTGCAGACGCAATATGCAGTGTCCCGACTATGTGATAGAGGATCTGAAAGGGATAAGGATTTAATATTAAATTTATGAAACGAGTTTAATAATGTCCTGCTTTTGAATTAATAATGTGAAGTTCTATAACCAGTCACAATTAAAAGTAGATTTAATTGAACAAATTTTAATTCAAATAGCAACGCAGAGAGCAACACTGAATATCCAATAGAACTTCCTCTGTGACGTCTCATGCCTTGAGTAAGATTAGATGAGCCTTATACATCAATTTCCATCAGAATCTCTTGAAAGGTTTTCACCGAAATAAATAAATTTCCAACTCTCTCATGACAAGGCTTGCATAAGCAGGAAATTATTCAACGAATTTCATAATTTTAATATTAATTCACTGCTCAGTTGATATTCTATTTATCACTTAGTTTTTATTTTAATAGAAAATTCAGGCTTAGACGATATTCTTTGGGAAACCGATTCGGATAATGGCGGTTAAAATGTTGATAGCCAGTCAGAAAAGCGGATACCGAACAAGAAATTATAAGCTTATTTAGACCAATTCGATTAACATAAGTGATATGTTAAAACGATGACATACAAAAAATATTAAACTGCACACACTATGCTAAAAGTGTATATATGTGTTAAACGAAAAATATGATATGGATATATTAAAGTAAATAACATAGTGGTCATGTCATAAATATCAATAAAAAGTTCATGCACGCATTAATAGGTGAAAGCTCCCTCAAGTACATACACACAACAACATCATTGTTTTTTATAACTTGTACAACGGCCGATGTGTACATAGATATTGGTTACACAATTCTATAACAAAATGTTGACATGTCTACAATTAAATCTTCCGCAGAAGGTTTATAACATATTTTAAAATTCCATTCTGAATTAAATTGAAGTACACTTAATGTGACTCCAAAATAAGTACCATTAAAACAACAATTCTTCATTGTTATATTAATAAACAAATAGTTTGTCCAGCTAAGTACATATTTTATCTTTAAGCAACTCTTGAAATGTAATGCGTTCAAAGACATATAAGCATTGTACTATTAATGGTAATTAAGCATAACAAAATATTATTCTGATAAAAAAATTTCAGACATGGCACATTTGCAGAATGTGTCCTGTAGACTAGATACGACCGATGCAGAGTTAATAAGTTAATTTTCATGACAAGACAGTTATATTTACAAACTGAGTAAATGCATGTATGTATGTATGTATGTATGTATGTATGTATGTATGTATGTATGTATGTATGTATGTATGTATGTATGTATGTATGTATGTATGTATGTATGTATGTATGTATGTATGTATGTATGTATGTATGTATGTATGTATGTATGTATGTATGTATGTATGTATGTATGTATGTATGTATGTATGTATGTATGTATGTATGTATGTATGTATGCTTGCATGCATGATATATATATATATATATATATATATATATATATATATATATATATATATATATATATATATATATATATATATATATATATATAGTTAATATCTTATACGATATGACTTTTAGGACATAATAAAATTGTGTATATAAATAGTGATTGTGAGAAAACACTTATTTTGTTATATTTCTACTAAAGGCAATAACATACACTTCCCATGAAACATTGCAAAAGTGGTTCACTTGAAAAACTGTTGACGATAAGAGATTCAATTAGGAAGCAAAATGCACTGTATTTCATCATTGATTGCACCATGGGAAATTGGGCAATAATACTAGTCTAGTCTTATATGTCACTCACAGTTCTCTGGTGCAAAGTATTTGCTGGAGAAAGGCCACTCTAGCGTTCTTCCGTGACAATAAAAGAAATAAACAGGTCGAGACATGTGTAACTTAGTTTGATTCAGTAACCCTTTCGTTTGACCATGGCATACTGTGTCAGTTGAAGCTCTCCTTTTCGCTTGTCTCCCCTTTCAAGAGTTCCTGTCACACAGTATCCCTGCTGAAAGTCCTCGTTACTAACATTAGTGTTTAAAACCATACGGAAATCTGGTATGGAAATGTCCTTGAACTTGCCTGTTATCACCATAGTACCATTGCCTTTGTCAATCATTTTTCCTTTGGTGGATACCTTTTTTGATCCTATGACCTCGATAATTTTCACTCGTGATCTGCTCCACCAGTAGGTTTTGAGAAGCCAGTAGGACATGAGTGCAGGCTGAGCCCAGCCTTCATAAGGAAATAGAAGCACTTTTGTTGGGTAGCCTTCATAGTTGAACACCTTTCTACAACATTTGCCTCTCGTCTCGTAGTAGAAAAGCTGAACCATTCTTCTTGCGTCGATGCTAATGATTTCATATGCCTCTATCTCATATTTCGTGGACCCTTTCCTCTGAAAAAGACACATACTGTTCACAATTTATTGCATTCAAAGACGTTAAAAAAATAAAAATCAGGTTAAATATATAATGATAACAGCCAAATTATGACAGAAAATACTGCTAATAGAAATTTCATTATCGATGCGAAAAAAGATGAAATTGCAGAGTACTGTGAAGTCTGAAAATTTGCGCAAGTCATTTTGCAAAATCATTTTTTTTCAACCCATACATATAAATTATTTATTAAAACAAACCAAATATTTTTTTTTTCAAAATCTTGATATTTGATGGCTCATGTATACATAGTTTTTAATTATCTATGATATGGTTTTCCCTCAAATGGCAGAAACGTTGCATCCTCCACATTCATTACAAATTCTCATCAATTTTAAAATTGCTTTGAAGTTACCATGCACTGCTAACAATTCTTGCAAACTTCAATTAACTCTTTATAGGAAATAAAAAGATGGATATTCATATAGATTCATAAATAAATACACTAGCAACATGCAATACATTGGACAGACATAGGATTCTACATTTTGGTCGAGGCATAATTGTTTCACGGTTTTGTTGCACTGGTTCTGTTGCTGAAAGGAATGCTAAAATGGGCGTCTATCAGAGGTACAGACTATTTATGAAGAATATTTTTAATATCTTACTAAATGATGTGATTGGTGAGTCACATTTATTGTCATCATAAAGGATAATATTGCATATAAAAAATATGATCTCTAAAATTACAATAGTTTTACAAAGGATTATCCATCCATCACACAAATATCATTTCGGATTGAGATACACACTGTCGGCACCTATTCCTATCGCATAAAAACATAATAAATTTGAAAATAAGGTTCAGCACTGTAAAGTATATTGTATATTATATATTACCATTATTTTGCTAAACGTGAGGTAATATTTTATATATATATATATATATATATATATATATATATATATATATATATATATATATATATATATATATATATATATATATATATGCTCCTGATATGGGCAGATGTGTTAATTTTTAGAAGGTTCTGTTGATATAATGGTCAGGGTAGTTGTACCTCTCAGACGCGGCTCAACAGCATTGACAATTTTTCTAGCACTTGCTGAACGAGGCCGATGTCCTGAAATATGTCTTCATAGCCTGAACTTCCCAAGCAGCTTCTAATCGTGTTCTTATAATATCGTACTGTTTGTGGTGTTTGTGTTCCTGGTCTTGCTGCTGCTCATGTTACAATTCCTTTTCTTGCTTATCCTTGTCCTTCATCTTCTCCTATTGGCAGTATTCGTGGAAAGCGGCTTTGACTTCTTCTGTCCTACATCCCCCCTCTCTCCCCTTTCACTTATGATAAGTTCACAAGAAAGATTGATGATCAGTCCCTATTGTTTGAATTATGTGTTAGTTGCATAGTCTATGTGCATTTTTGTGATTATTTAGAATCTACAAAACTAATTGCTTTTCCGAATCTCCAATACAAGGTGTACTTAATATTTCTAAGAATGTTATCCACTTGGCGTCATCCTCTTCTTTTTTTATTGTTGCTAATTAGATTTACGCAATATTTTGAAGTAATTTGTTTTTATACAAAAATGCGAATGGATGATATTTATATTTAACTAAGTTCTTATCGAAACGGATTTTAAAAGTCCAATTGCAAAGTCTCAGACAATTTGATTTTTATCCTTTGTGAAAGCTTTTTGGTTTTGGTGGCGGAGAAGTCAGGAATATTATTCGAGGAGGTCAGGCGGATAAAATTATTGTGTCTAACGCGGTCCTGTCTGTTTCAATTAAATTGCTACAATAAAGTTGCCTTTTGACTCTAGACAGGTGACGTAGGTCTGACCCATGTCCCGATTTTATATTTGGCGGTTCGTAGATGAGCGATGACAGTGCGATCGGACATTCACTATATTTTTTATGCCATTTATTAGCAGCTGACATCCTCCAATTGATTTTGGAAACTTTTTGTCCCGCTCTGGTGGCTACTATGACCAGCCAATGGTCTTTAGTATTTAGTTTTGCGGCTTTAGAGTTACAGTAAAGGTCCAAAATTCCCATGTCTATATTCTGATCTCAGGCATAATGCAAGGCCTGTCGATGATAGTTTTTTTCAGGCCTTTTGTCTGCAACCGCAATCCCCTGCGGGTTTGGATATAACTTGTTTCAGATTTGGGGTTGCTTCATCGCTTTCGCTTCACGTTTCTTTCCCTGTCATATCTTGCTCTTTCTCTCATCCTTTCTGTCTTTTATTCTGTTCTCTTCCTCCTTTTGTCGATCATTAGCGTGCTTGGTAGTGGTAGTGTCATTAAGGTCTTTCTGAGACCACCGACACAGGTGCTCGGCTAAGGCTGAATCTTACCTGTTTCAATCTTAAGTTTACCTTCCTGTCTTCACTGGGACCTTCTTCTGTTATCATTTATCTTTCCTCCCAGATCAGATAAGAGTTGTTCTTCTCTCCTATGCTTTTTAAACTACACGCTGATTCATTGTTCTGGTGTAGACCTTTGAGTGCATTCACGGCTTGGACGGGAATAATGATTTCCATTTCTAGCACAGTTTGATGTTTGTTTCTTGCTTCTCTGCATACTGATGCTGAATGTATATGTATGGCAAGCAAGACTGACTGATATTTAACAAACGATGTGTTCAACCGGTTGGCTATGTACGAGTGTGAAATAAGCTTGATGACACACATTTCGGGATTAAATTTGTGTGCACCACACACTATTATTGGCGAATGTTCGACATGTTCATAATGAGAAAAAAAAAACAAACAATCAACGCATTAGAATGGGCGTTGAGTAGGAATAGAACCACAACTCGACGCATTATTGCCTGCAGCGCAAGTGTTCTAATTAGTTGCATGAAACATTCGTGTCTGGGCGATGAAAGGTAATGCCGGAATACCGCAATCGTCATACTAAGCTTTCCTAGAAACGCGATAGATATAATACATTTTTAATTCTTTCCATTTTTACTAAGTCACTCAATGCACAACAATCAATATTGCGAGAGCCAATTATTTCTATGACTGATGCGTGTACATGATGGAAAATATGAATAGAGATAGATTGACTTAGAGATGTATAGACATTAAATCAGATTTTGCCCTTATAGTGTGGAAAGGAAATTAAAAATATCAGCAAGCTACGATATGAATTTTATTTTAAAATCAATACTTTCACCATTTAAGGATTTCTAAAGAACATCTCTACCCTTTGATTGTTTTCGACAAAATGTTGTCGAAAATAAGTCGGCAAGTATGCTAGTTACAGAGTCGAATGATTCATGGATGGAGGAAATGCCCATATTATTGTCCACATTCTGTTGAGTCATGATCTGTATTCTCACGTTATTGGCCAAAGCAACATTTCTCCCCATAATTTGTGCGATACCGTCATCCATTGGACGTAATTCGTAAAAATACAAAAAGACCACAATATGATCATTTTCATCGTTGGGAAACTACACTGGTTTCTCACAAAATAATAGACAAAAGTTGGTCCATGTTCAATGGGTCAACCCGTTTCCTATACCTTTCTGTTGTTGTTGCGATGTACTTCGTTCATGAGGAGAAAATGGAAGTCGACGTTTTTGAATAAAACTTTCATTTAATTTAAATCGGGATGAATATGAACATTTTATTTAAGCAGGGGTGTTTGGACATCGTCCTTATTTCACACCATCTTCTCGATTGCATCTTCTCTCTAAATGTTTGTGTTTTTCTGTCTTTCCTACTTAAGGCGCATTCTGGGATGACCAAATGAACGAAGTGTCAGTACGGAGGTAGTAGTGCAAGGACAATCTGACGCGTTTATCTGGGGCCAAATCTTGATTTTTAGAGTTTCAAGCCCAACTCAAACCCAGCACATTTTGTCTTATAAATCCTGTTCTATCGAAGTCATTGGGATGTTTTGGCAAGCTCCGTTTGAGTTGTACACTCACAATATTGTTGTTCACCGATCTAAAGCGTTAGATTGAAGCGGTAAAATATTCAAACATTAAAGAAAAGCACCCTAAGTACAGCCAACTACTCAATTTTACACACAGAAACCCACATCTTACTAAAAATGTTTGTTTGTTTGAAAGATGAATATTTGCCTGTAAATACGAATATATTGTTCATCCAAACATGTCATGCCATATCATGTACCCCATTTACATTTTTTTGCAATGCTGTGTGAGCTGTTGTTGGTATACTGTAAGGATGATTTCTGGTTTATAATAATGGGTATATTGTTATAGAGACGCGTATTTTTCGTTAGTGGTGTTTATTTGTAAATATGGATTTCATAATATCCATCTGCTTGTAAGTTGGTGTGTGTCTCACACCCACCCCGATCAACCATACTCTGACTCCTTGAGTCATTATAAGCATCTTCTTCTTCTTCATTCTTTTTTCTGCCTCTATTGGCCGCTGGTGCCCATAAACTAGAATTTTAACCATTTTGTGCCTCGTTCATCCTATTGTGCCTACAGTGTCCCACTATCTTAATTTCTCTTTATAGATACTATATTAGCGTTTATTATAAAAATAACTATATCGATATCTATTTCATTCTTTTTTGTTAATTATGAATGATAAATGGGCGATAAAATACATTGGGATGTATAGGTTTACATTGAGAAAAATGACAGGAGGAAAGTATGAAGTTCTTATCTTGGTCATTTCCAAACATACCAAACTATTAATGTATTTTTTGGTATGTATGGTAGACGAAATTCATGTTTTTCGTGTGGCAAACTAATTAGTATTTATTAATTAAATTTTTCTGTAGTAATGCCAAAATAGATCACGTGACCTCGTTGAACATCACACAATGCTGGGTTCAAGAGTTTATAAACCAAGAATAGGAAATAGCGTCCTATCCGGAAAGTTTAAAAACCAAGCACATGTTCATGGACCGGGTCCAGAGATTGTATGAACCAATAACATATCACAACGACTGATCCAGAGATTTTATGAACATATAATGTATTATGTGAAGTTTTTCATTAGAAACATCCATACAAAAAGTAAACATAAATTGAATTTAAAAGGAAGCAAACTGGATTTTTAATATTCTCTCTAACGATAAGTAACTTTATGCTTTGACTATTTCTGCAAAACTGTCGTGGAAAGGCACTTTATAAATAAACTTTACTTACATATATTTCGAATGACCTACTATTATATCTTTGTTGCTTATGTGATTGGAATTTGTTTCGGAGACTTTTCTGATCGGTGCACATTTAAACGACACAAGAACAGCAACTTAGTCATTTATAATTTCCTTGTGACGATCGTTTAGGAACAATACGTTGAAAATAGTGAATTTATTTTGATAATTTTGCATGATAACTACATTTCAATTATGCCAGTGGTGAAATAGTGTATTCTTGGGCATTTGTAACTCGAACAGTTGATACCCTAACGAACTTACAGGCGGCGTAAAATTAATTGCTTTATCACAAGCCTCGTCGAAGTTACTGAAATGTGTGATGTGGCTCAACGTTTACAGTCGTTGCCATGATCTGTTCGAATGAGGCCCATTCAAAACAGTATGGAGTAATGCACTTCTCATTGATCTTTAAACATTTATATGAACATGATTAGTTAGGGGCATGCTGCCTAGGTATTTTAGAATATATTGCCATGATCTGACACACGCCCTTGCAGTGGATTAGGGCTGAATACAGCTTTCAACTTAATATTTATTTGTACATTATGCTTCACCATAAGTATCAGTAAGTACCTATGAAATGTTTATTCTATCATATTGACGAAGATTATTTATTCAGTGATAATCTAAATAGAGAAGTAAATGCGAAGTACACAAAGTTAACTGAATCATTACCATATATCCAAACAAGAGAGAGAGAGAGAGAGAGAGAGAGAGAGAGAGAGAGAGAGAGAGAGAGAGAGAGAGAGAGAGAGAGAGAGAGAGAGAGAGAGAGAGAGAGAGAGAGAGAGAGAGAGAGAGATGGTCTCTGGAGATCAGGAAATCTCATACATAAATGCACAAATGTCAGGCTTATGTTCAATGTGTGTATTTGTGTGTATGTGTGTGTATGTGTGTATGAGCGTGTGTGTGTGCGTGTGTGTATGTGTATGCGATTTTTCTGCTTTTGAGTGACAGTTATTGTAATCTATGATGTTCTTCGGACTTGAGCTTACCGCAAATTATTCTAGTAGACATGTCTAATCGATTATCTCGAACTTGGTAATTTTTCACAGACTTTATTTATTCACCTTTACTAAAATCTCCTACTTTTGGGTGCTGGCGAACGGTATCTTAGTAACATAGAAAATTTTGAGATAAATCGTTGGAAAGAGTCCAGTCCAGATCGTGTTGCCATGTCTGTCGCGTAGCTTGTTGTAGGTTTGAATTGAATAGGATGACATGCATTGTGTAATCTTTACTTTGCCTCTAGTAGAAAACTATTCCTGGAATATTGCGCGACTTTTTATGTATGCCATGAGCATTCCACGTAATAAGGATGATACAAGCCTTTCATTTATTATTCCAACGGTGTCTCAAAACGGTTTTTCATATCTGACCCGAACAATCAATTCCATTTACCGCTGATTATTTTTTTCTCGAATGGTTACAAGTACCTTTATTTTCCCAATTAATTATTATTGTCAAAGGGCATCTCTAAATGGATATATTTCGACTGTTTAATCACAGACTACAATATATTTCGTGGTGAAAATCGATTGTATTCACAACAGATTTAGCCTTTTTAAGGCTTCGACCTCCACTTTTCACCATTTAGCACAAAATTAAAACTGTTTTTGGACCGTTTCCCTTCTTCCAACAGACATTGTGGCTTTAGTGTATTTAATTAAATTTTGGTTGGCTTCATGTACTTTTAGAAATCTTTATTTAAACAACATTTATCTTGATTCAGTCTACTTCAATGATTCTTATCTGGTTCTTTTTTGCATCTGTATAATTCTTATAGCATTTCAAATATATACAGTTATGACATCGAATATAAAAAGCCCGATAATGAAAACCGTTCTTATTTGCCAGAAAATCAGGCTGAGAATTACACTGTTACTTTGTGCGAGAATTTTTTTAACAGTACCTGCTCATGTTTATAAATGTCTTCTAATAGAATTCGTAATTCAAAGTACTTTGGGCAATGTCAATACGTGTTATATAATATTACGACTTTAGACCGATTCTGAAACAAAGTAAATACTTGACCGTGAATTAACCATTGCGTTGTAGATAAATTCACGATTATTTCCTTTGAAACTATGTTTTGCAATTATCAGTGATGTCGCCGGTCGGCTTAGGCTTAAAGGCCGGGAACCCGACATTCTAACGTCTCAGTGGTACTACCCAAGACCGTTTTCAAAGATATCACCGGTATCCAATCAGAACAAAGAGAGTTGCATTTTAGGATATTTCTCAAGCAGCCAGACATTATTCTATTAAATCCATTGGGAATGGATCAGTGCACGTCTGGATATCGTCGAGACCAGACCCTGTGGAAGCTAGAGACAATAGACTGTGCTCAGAGTGTCATAGCTGCGCGCTCGTTAAAAGGGCAGGAAAGAGAGTTCTAGGAACTTGGGAGGAGATTGAAACAAAAGCTTCTGAGGAAGCTTACCGGGTGAGATCGAACGTTACCCAAAGGTTAGAGAAGAGAGAACATAGAGAGCACGTAGAGATAGACGATTGTGAGAGGAAGGAGGGCTAGAGACGGAAACAATGGTACCGTAGT